>JAVXUP010000982.1:260000-305717 GCA_033070095.1 Escallonia herrerae | reverse complement strand
CAAAACTGTAATAATTAAAATTTGTATAGATACAACACATTCAAACACTGCTACTCCTTTTCATTATGCACCGGATAGAAAACACGCACGAAGAGTTTTTGTTGAAGAAAGTGACTTAATTAACACTTATGCCTGTTGGGAGGTTGGGCTCGTATACATCATCACTAATAAAGTTCTAACACTCTCCACTAGATTAGACTAATGAAAAAAGGAAGTGAGGGTACAAATCATCTATATCTATACTACTTATAAAAGTGTGAATGAATGTAAATCATTTTTTAGACAATAATACCCTTCATATATTTTTGAATCACTCAATTGTCATTTCAAGTATAATTAACATGCCTAAAATCTAGATTTTTTTAACAAGTCCACATTTTTTATTTTAATAAAAGTTAGAATTAATAGATGGATGTCTATTCCACTTCTCATGATACTTTCATTTAATATATGGATTTATTTTAATGTCATTTACAACTTGATGCTTGGTATAGAATAGGATGTGAAACACATGACGATAACATCTTATATACTAATTTCAATGATTTGTTTTTTTAAATGTCCACTAGTTGATAATGGTTTTTACTTACTATAGATGAATTATACTTTCAATTTCTCTTAACAGATAATTGGTTCTATCTTTCATGTTGACAATAAAAATTGGGTACTACAATTCAATGGAAAAGAAATGGCAAAAAATTAGACATGCTTAAACTTTTCTACTCTCTTGCGTTTTGATGTAAGATCTGATATTGAAAGTGTGCGCGTGTGAGAGTGTGCGATGTGTATAGTGGATATATGTAATTTATTTTTAGACACAAATTCCCTTATACACTTTTACGTACTACATCAATGCGTGACCACCTCAATAATTGCTGGCTTATCTCAAACCGCTTTCACATTCCCTTTTCATGTAAATGACTCTACACCTTCATATATTTCCCTTAATTTAATTGTTGCAACTTCTTCTTCTCCACTATGTCAAGTGGCAAGATGATTAACCTTTGTACTTATTATACAATGTTTGTTTAGAGGTAATGTAGTTCTATGTTCTCAAGCTTAGTTTCTTAATATAACGAAGGCTAATATCCTTTTTGAGTATGTAAGTTTGAAACAAGTGTTGATTTAAGAGTTTATCTAGCTTCCCACTTTATAAAGGTAAACTCCCTAACCTCTTCTAATATTTATAAACTTTGACTTCTTAAGGACGAGTCATGATTATTATAGGGTCTATTTTTGGTGTCAGCTTTTATCATACATATCACATTATTATCAGCACCAAGATTCATTTTTTTTTGCCAGAAAAAAATTGTTCCACAGATAAAATGGTGGGAGTCAGGTCGTAACTTTTCAGGAAGTGACATTTTATTTGATATTAAATGACTAATAGGCAGTATGATTGACATAGATTGTGTCTAAGTCGTTAATAACTTTGAAAACATCACATGTACCAGATATGGAGAGCTATCGAATATAGAATGAGACACCCAACCTTCCAAAACAAATTTATTAAGATATTCTTGCAAAATTGTGAACATGTAAAGGTTATTTGACTACGTGTACGGTTTGAATCCTCTATTCTTTTGTATGATGAAGTCACTTTCTCGCTTTTATAAATTATGCCTTAGAGGCTTAATCAAAGAGAAAAATGAAGGAAAATCATTGCTAAGAGCTAAAAAATATATTAGATAAGATAAAATTATTTTTGAATCACAAAAACCGAAGAACCATATTCATAGCCATGCAAAAATAGCCATGACCGAAAATAACCTACAGAGTTATGATTTCAATCATTTGCTGTTGAAAAATTACCACACAATAACTTTTCATTTAAAAACGTTGAAGTTACATGTCAATGATTCATTCATAATGAAATAAGAACTGTAGCGTGCTTGAGGTCCTAGTCAGATACTTCTTCTTGTTTATGAAACTGAACATGTTTTTCTAAAATTTGTATGGTATCGTTATGATTTTTAGCATTTTTCTAAAAGCAAAGCACATTATTGTTTCACAAATCTGATACAGTAATCATCCATTCCATTCTGCTTACTCCAGAGTCCCATCACGCATTCACTTGAATTTTTTTTCTTATACCATCTTCTTTTAATTTGATAAAAATTATCGAGATAAAATACACTCAACTGTGGAAAACCGTACTTGAATAAATGATACGGGTTGCAGCTAATCCATGTTAGTAAAGTATTTATTTAAGCACACTCACAAGACACGAAAAAAAATAAACCAAAGTTCTTAGAAAATGTAGTGAAGAAAATTTGGGCAGATTACAACCCAGGTATAAAAGTTAACGAGATTAAATAGTATATAAATATTCACATTATTAACTAAAAAAGGACATGCCAAAAGTATATACCAGTTAGCATAAGTTAGCATTCGAGAAATACAAGTATCATAATCTTTAATAGATAAAATATTTTTGTATTAATTAGACGTTCAACACTCTAGCTACATTGATACAACAGGAATGTATATCTCTATATCTAATATAGGTGCAATATTTTTCCATTTGACCGGTAAAACGTAAGAGGGGTTATTGAAATAGTTCGTCACGAGGTTTATCTAGAGAGACTGTAACCCTTAATCTCGGCAGGTTGTTATTTCACGGCTTGATAGATTTTGATATTAAGTTATTTTCCGGTCTTACATGTTATATATGCTTGTTCCATGTTTATGAATACCTTCTATGAGCAAACTATTTTGGCTTGTGCCCATATTCCCATATGCCAGTTGCTTAGCAACCAATATGTTGAATCGCGTATATATTTTTCTTAATTTTTACTTGATTTTTTAAACTATGAACACTTTAAAAATTAGTGCTGGCATGCCGCAGAAGTGCACTCAACTAGTAACTAAAAATTGAACAAAACTTGATGAATTTCCCCCTCATATTAGCTTCCAGATATAACATTGGTATGAGCTATTGACTAAAGCTAAGATGCTCCAACTATTAAGCTGAAAAATATGAATTCACCGTTAAATAGTAGTATGAGATTGTCACTATATGTTGTGACAGAACGTTAAAAGTTTCGCCTATAAAAAGGCATCCTAAGTTTATATGAAGATTTTTTTTCAATTATAACATTCGCATCTCAGTAAAACCACTCGTACTAAATCATTCATTCTAGTTTTGTTGCTAGAATACGCTATTGTAACGCCTTTCCAAAAATTGTATTAAGAGGTAATCTTATAGTTAATCCTTTTTTTGGGATTTAAATGATAGTAGTTGTGAACGAGTTATAAGAACAATTTTTAAACTATGTTGTGAGAAAATTAGGAAAATTAACAGTTGTAAGCTATCTACAAAAATGAATTACCAACAATATTTTGAGAAATTAGAAAATGTCCGGTGCGCTGCACGGGTCCCTCAACTAGTAACCTATTATTATTAGAATAGTCATAATCACCCTGATTGATTGTTTTTGTCAAAAGATCATAATTATTGCTATTAAATTTTTTTTAAAGCATTGTGCTACCAAAATTTACCTATAGATACATCGCTCTTTTTTTTTCTCCCCCTCTAACGAAGTACGTCGACAAGTTAGATATGCAACTAATTAGGCAACGTGCTTTTACACAAACTTTGGGTGACATAGGCTCACTCGTGTGGTATGAATGTGGAGTGAGCAGCAAACTAGACAGTGAAAGCAGCCTTGCGGCTTTTGAGAACAAAAAATAATTTGAGCACATTATTATATAAAAAGTTGTAGCTTCGTCTCAAAAATAATATGATATCTTACTTTATTACTGGTATCATTCAAATATATTTGTTTTTATCTCAGTAAGGAACTTGAAAGTGTATATTGATATTTTTCTTCTTCTTTTTGTACTAAAAGAGTTCAAAAGCTTCACTAACAATCATTCTGCAAATGATAAGGATCACAACAAAAGAGCTAATTTATCTCATATGTTTGAAAGGTACATAAAAAATGCTATAGAGAAAGTTACAGCTTCATGTAAAAATCTTTATAGGGTAAATTTTTCTTGATCACGATAATTTTTGACTTTCTACAGAAGGAGACATCATTGTTGCTTTTATAGACACAAGTAAAAACAGAGTGTCTCCTTTCATCAGTATTGCTCTTGCATCATTTGTTCTACATTAGTACTTCTCATAAGAATAAGACATGATATGAGGAATAATTTATCTATTGCCAACACAAAATATATTTTTTTGTGTTGAGAATAAGACATGAATGAGCAATAAGCGTCCATGAATATTTATATCGTGCATTTAGATAACTTACTTACCTATCTATTTGATTCTTGAGATACTATATTTTAGCTTTTCCAGCATTGCTCGTCATGTCATTTTTGTTTTGTATAAGACGTAAGTATAAGGAAAAAATTCTAATTGTGTTAAATTCTTGACAGTGTTATTAAGTCAAGACTCTTTAGCATTTTTCTATCGGTCATGTGCATGTAGTCTGTCTAACGAATTATTGATCATATTTCTGATCAACATCTACATTAGTCGTACTTATGGTCATTAATTCAATAAACTAGAATCGGAGAGAGAACAAATAGCAACGAGAGCATATTATTATGTAAAAATTGTAGAAAGTATTGATTTACCTTTTCTTCTCCTATTTGTACTGAAAGTGTATGAGTAAAGCTTAATTAACAATCATTTTCAAAATAATAAGGACCACAACAAAATATTGATATTATCTCATTTGTCTAAAAATTAAAGTAGTTAAAACTATGGAGAAGGTTACGGTTATTTGCCATAACTCATATTATGGTAACTATTAAGATTACTCTATTATTATTGTTAGCATGATACCACCACTTTTAGTATCTATTGTCAAAACGTAAATATATATTCTTCTTAACATAATTAGAAACAAACATATGCTTATATCTATACTCTGCATTCAAATAACTTACTTATCCATTTATCTATTCTGACAAACCATGGTGTAGCTCTCCGAGCATTGTTAGGGTATTATACAACTCAATGGAAGAAAGGTTGATTTGCTTTAATCAATGTCAATAAAGCAGAAAGACCCACGAATTAAAGTGCAGCGCTTGTTTGGAACCATTCATACTATGCCTTAAAAGAGTCTATCAATTGATTGTTTTAATGTAAATTGCTCCTGAAAGCCTTACAGTTACCATGGCTCCCATAGTCCACAGGGTAATTGAGCTTTGTCAAAATATTCCAGAAGATACTTTGTACTGTATATGACATTGCTTTTCAGGGTAGAGAAGGTGTACGTTGCTCAAGCAAAGGCCCATGTATATGTCATCTGCACTTCTGATATAACTTGTCCCTCGGGAAGCTTTCCTCTCTCTCTCTCTGTCCCATGGCTACCAATGTTGATGTGGAGAAACATCTATTTAATACAAAGTGTTATGATGCTCTGATGAGAGGAGAGGAAGACGAGATAATCAAGCTCTGTAGAGAGGTTGAAGACGGTCCGTTGCACATAATAACCACGCAGAACGACACTATCCTCCACCTGGCCTCGTCCTCTAAGAGCAAGCACCTAGTTCGCCGCTTGCTCAATAAGGTGAAGGCAGGTCTCCATGATAAACTGGTGCTGCAAAATGACTTGGGAAATACTATACTCCACGAGGCAGCTAATGCCAAGGGGAGTCCTCTTGTTGACGCCGCGAGCGACATGTTGAGAAAAGCACCACACTTGCTACATATACGTAACAACAATGGAGAGACAGCTCTGTTCCGTGCAGCCTACAAAGGCAAAGGTCGAATGTTTTATCTTCTTGACTCTCGAATGGACAGCCCACAAGTGAACACTGAAGAAGATCGTCGAGGGTTTCACGTAAGGAATGATGGAACTAGTACTCTCCACGTCTCCATCCTCGTCAAGAACTACGGTAAGTACCCAACTTGAGCATTTTTAAACAAATTAAAATTGAATGAATCACCCATGCGTGGTATCAAATTACGCAGGGCCAACATGTCTATGAACATGCATGTGCATGTTAATGATGAGCATATATACAACTTTTATCTACTGTTGGAATAAATCTTTACAGTGGATATGAAGAAATTTTGGCAGTTAAAATATCAAGGGAGAACATGTTGGAAGTTTTAAAACTTCTATTCATTCGAATTTAAATTGAAGGGTTGTGACCCTTAATTTTGTGCCAAGGGTTGTCTCTTTAGTATTTTTCACTCCCTAAAAATAAAGGGATCGTAGTAGAAAAAAACTAACAAAAAATTATCATACTGAGATTTCTACTTTACTATATACTTTGTGATATCTTTTTCGTGGGCAATTGATCGGCCGGGTTCAAAAGTCTTCCTGTAGTCGTGCCGCTATGAGCCTTTGGTTAAATCTTGGATCGTTATTCCTCGTTAGAATCTGCACGAAGGGAGACAACAACGATTTTAAGACAGCGAATTTCATTCGCGTCTCTCACAGGCCAGCGGTTCTTTCACTTTAATTACTTATCTATTTTCATATATATATATATATATATATATATATATATATATATATATATGTTTTTACATACTTCAAATCTAAATTTATTGTTGTCATCATATTTTCGTAAAAGTTTAGTTTCAAAATTTCAGTTTTAAAACCAACAGTTATAATCGCTATTGACAAAGTTGGTTTTGTAATTTTGAAACTTTCAAATTTCATTTCCATCGGTTACATTAATTTGTCGCACTTTATCGTTCTTCCCACCGTGGTGTTGGCTGTTGGCATTTGATTCAGTATTAGAAGAAACTGTCCAGTTTGTTTTCATCTTCAAGCCACTGCCCACTTTGTCTGAAGAGTTCTAACCCATTGGTTGCCATTATTTTAATCTATATTGCATTTCCTCCTTAATTTATTGATCTATTTACTTTGAATTCTTATTAACTGTAGTGGCCTACGTCCTTTTCACATAAACCAATTTTAAAGGCTTTTATTCACTTTTGTTTTATCTTCATCTCCATACCCACTGTCCAGTTTTTTTTTTTAAAAGATTCTAAGGTATTGTTTTCATCATCATTCATCAACATTTAGTATATTGCATACCTGTTTCTTTGATTCAAGTGAATGGTACGGTGGCTATAAGTTTCTAACATACCCAGTTTTCACATGAATTTCAAACGGTGCAGGTTTAAACCTCATGTCACCGTTAGCATTTTTCATTTTAACGGGCCAATATTATTTTCCTTAAAGAGACACTTAAAGTTTTAAAACCTATTTTGTAGTAGTAACTGAAATTTGTTTGATTTTGAAAATAATAGTGGCACGTTTCTTCTTGTGTAATAGTTGTTCTTGAAATAATTTGTTACAATGATTTTGAGTGTTTAATTGTTTGTGCATTAGTAAAACTACATATTGAGATTGGAGTTTACAATTTTGCAGTTGAATTATCTTTTGTCCCTTATAATCCCTAATGGCACCACTAGGGGATGCCCACACTGTTAAACCGGAGAAATTTAATGGCCTTAACTTTAAGAGATGAAAAAATCAAATGAGGTATTGGCTTACAGTGTTAGGGCTGATTTCAGCTATAGAGGAGCTTAATGAATCTAGTATAGGTTCCACCTCTTCTTGGTATACCCTGATCAAATTGAGTATCAAATTGAGTACCACTGCCTCAATAGGATCCTTAGTGCTCTTTCCGAACATCTGTTTGACGTGTATTGCACTACCGCAAAGGCTAAGGATCTATGGAATGCCTTAGAAGTGGAATATGGTATTGACGATGCCGGTATAGAATATTTTAATGCCTCCTCCTTTTATAAGTTTGTCGTGGTAGATGGGAAAACTATAAATGAGCAAGTTCATGAATTCCTAGACTATCTAAGGCTTGTCGAGATAAAAGGAAGTAGGTTTAGTGAAGACTTTAAGGTTTTTTGCCTCATTGACAAATTGCCACCCTCTTGGTTAGATTTTGCTAAGTCTCTTAGGCATAGGCAAGGAGCTTTAACTTTGACCCAAGCCTTGAATGCTTTAAGGATAGAGGAAAATCATAGGTTGGACAATCAACTATCTAATTCTTCGGTAGCCAAGGTTAACCTCATGAAAAATGTCAAAGAGTCAAAAAATCCTAGTCAGTTCAACCCGAGGGACAATGGTTCTAGAAATGGTCACAACAATCATAACCACCACAATAATGGTCGTAACCGTAACCATAATCGTGGGGGGCATCACCAATCTAACCGTTTCCGAAACCATAATAACCATGGGAATAATAAGGGCAAAGGAAAGAAGGTGCTCAAGCCATGCTTTGTTTGTGGAAGAACAAACCACAAGGCCAAGGATTGTTTCTATAGAAGGAAGGAAGAGCACAAGTCCAAGCCAAGTAATCAAACTGCCCAAGTAAACATATTAGTGGATGGTGAACCTCCTCTTAGGTTTGATCATTATCATCTCTTAGCAAATTTTACCTATCAAAGAGATGATTGATGGTTAGATTCGGGAGCTAACATTCATGTTTGTTGTGATCATATTTTGTTTAAATCTTATCAGAACACAAGTAGAGGAAGTGTGACGCTAGCAAATGATACGGCTGCACAAGTGCTAGGAGTTGGAAAAGTTGATTTAAAGCTGACCTCTGGAAAGACTTTAAGCCTTAGTGACGTGCGGCATGTTCGCGATGTTAGAAGAAATTTAGTTAGCGAGTCCTCTTTAGTACATCATGGATACAAGGTTGTAAAAGAGTCCAATAAAGTTGTAATAACTAAGAATAAAGTACTTATTGGTAAATGTTATGTATGTGATGGATTATTTAAGTTGAGTGTTATGAACAAGTTTGATGAAAATTATTCTTTGGTATTTAATGTTGAATCAAGTGATGTTTGAAAAAATTCAAAAGTTGATGAATCTAGGTCTACTTCCTAGGAATTTATAAACCTTAAGCATAACTGTGAGATTTGTGTACAAGTAAAGCAACCAAGGAAACCTTATAGTTCGGTCCATAGAAACACAAACCTCTTAGAACTCATACATAGTGATGTATGTGATTCTAATCAACCTCCTGCTAGAGCCAGCAATAAGTACTTTGTGACGTTTATAGATGACTTCTCTAGGTATTGTTACATTTACCTTATTAAAACTAAGGATGAGGTCTTTACCAAATTCAAAATTTATAAGACAAGTTGAAAATCAACTTGAGAAAATGATTAAGACCTTTAGATCCGATAGAGGTAGAGAGTATTCCGAGAATACTTTTAAAAGGTTTTGTGAAGATCATGGGATCATTCTACAAGTAACACCTCCTTATTCACCCCAATCAAATGGCGTTGCCGAAAGGAAAAATAGTACTTTATTAGATATGGTCAATGCCTTGTTGTTGAATTCTGGTGCTGTCGAGAACTTGTGGGTAGAAACAGTTTTATCATCTTGTTACATATTAAATAAAGTAACAATTTCTAAATAAGATGATGAAACTCCTTACGAGTTATGAAAAAAGAAGTCTCCTAGATTGGAATTCTTAAAAGTGCGGGGATGCTTAGTTAAGGTAACAATTCCTTAAAATCTCCCATGAGAATCAAGATTGGGGCGTATGGCCATTAATAGCGCCAACCCGCCAGAACCACGTCTTATATCAGATACAATGTGTGTATCAATTGAAGTTTGGCCAAAGGGACCTAATTCAAGGTGTAAGACTCCATTAGCGTTCCCTCAAATAGAAATTGATACACTAAGTGTAGGTTCAAGTCCTGAAGACACCTACACCCATTGCATTGTATTATGTTGCCCACTAATATTAAATATCTTATTTTGTTATTTTGTTTTGTATTTTTTTATTAATATTATTATTTGTTTTTTTATTGATTTTATGGAGTTTTAAAACTTGTGGGGAATTGTTGGAAGTTTTAAAACTTCTATTCATTTGAATTTAAATTGAAGGGTTGTGACCCTTTATTTTGTGCCAAGGGTTGTGTCTCTTTAGTATTTTTCACTCCCTATAAATAAGGGATTGTAGTAGAAAAAAACTAACAAAAACTATCATATTGAGATTTCTACTTTATTATATACTTTGTGATATCTTTTTCGTGGGCAATTGATCGGACATGTTCAAAAGTCTTCCTGTAGTCGTGCTATCAGAGAAGACGCCTCTGTGAGCCTTTGGGTTAAATCTTAGATCGTTGTTCCTCGTTAGAACCTACATGAAGGGAGATAACAACGATTTTAAGACAACGAATTTCATTCGTGTCTCATACAGGCCATCGGTTCTTTCACATATATATATATATATATATATATATATATATATATATATATATATATATATATATATATATATATATATATATATATATATATATATATATATATATATATGGGAGCTGATCCATTGATACCGTTTGCAAAATAGGACATCTTGCTAGCGCGATCTGGCCGTCCATCCTGAAAGATTTACGGCCCAGATCGCGCCTTTTTCGAATACTGTCAGTCGTCCGCGACACTATGTCGCGGACGGACTTTTTTACATTTTTGCCTCTCCGCCTGTCCGATACATTGTATCGCAGACTGTCCAAATATTTTTTTTACGTTTTTTTTAAGTTCGTCGGCTACATAATGTAGCGGACTATTTTTTGACAAAAATACAGTCACGTTCCATCCGCTACATTATGTAGCGGAGGAGTAGGCAGCACTATTTTTTTTCTTCTGTTGCGCATTCTGAACCATCATTATCAGCACCCATCTTTCCAAAGGCCCCCAATTAACTACCCATGACAGACCCACGCTGTCGTGCCGCTGCCTCCCCGTAGCGACGACCACTACAACATCCAAACCACAAATCGCACATTAACCACCATTCACACGACCAATCGCACAGTGAAACTCATCCAATCGCACCATCACGTTTGCTAGTCGCCCACCCACGACCACACCTCCGTCAATCGGTCAATCGCAGACCCATGGCCTATAGCGGCCACCAACAAAACCCAGATCATAAAAAATGATCTGGGTTTCAATTGGGTCTCAAAATTCTCAAAATTTTGATTGGGTCTCAGTTTTACCACCCAAAATGGGGTTGCCACAGTAGGTGGATTGCTGCCGGAAGCGGAGCTGCCTTCCTCTGAGGTCGCCGGAAGCGGAGCTGCCTTCCTCGGTCGTCGTCGGAAGCGGAGCTGCCTTCCTCTGAGGTCGCCAGAAGCGGAGCTGCCTCCCTCGGTCGTCGCCTGAAGCGGAGCTGCCTCCCTCTATCGTCGCCGGAAGCGGAGCTGCCTTCCTCTTGGCGCCCCTTCCTCTTCCCTTCGGTTTCTGGCATGGACGAGAGAGAGAGAGAGAGAGTCAGAGAGTTAATTAGAGAAAGAGAAAATGATGATGAGAGAGAGGAGAGAGAGAGGAAAAATGTCAGAACATTAAATGAGGAAAATGAGAGAGAAAGAGGAAAAAGTCATAAGATTAGTCCGCTACATAATGTAGCGGACGAAGCTAGAGGGTATTTTTGTCAAAAAATCGTCCGCTACATTATGTAGCCGACGAACTTAAAAAAAACGTAAAAAAAAGATTTGGACAGTCCACGATACAATGTAGCGGACGGGCAGAGGGGCAAAAATGTAAAAAAGTCCGTCAGCGACACTATGTCGCAGACGACTGATAGTATTCGAAAAAGGCGCGATCTAGGCCGTAAATCTTTCAGGATGGACGGCCAGATCGCGCTAGCAAGATGTCCTATTTTGCTAGCGCTATCAATGGATCAGCTCCCTATATATATATATATGTGTGTGTGTGTGTGTGTGTGTGCGCGCGTGCGACTTACACGATTTACATACTTCAAATTTAATTTTATTGTTGTCATCATATTTTCGTTAAAGTTTAGTTTCAAAATTTCAGTTTTAAAACCAACAGAACATGGTCTTCCAAGTTCCATCACAATCAAAATTGTCTCTACTTTACATAAAAAAGAAGCAAGTAATCTTGTTAACTTATGTAGGAAAAAATTGCACCACTGGGACGAGGCATGGCTTTCCCACGGCCCTACGTAGAATCTGTGCTGGACTTGGTCTGGTGCAACTTTGTATTGTAGTACGTGAACAAATTACAAGTATTTTAAAGCCAAAAATCAAATCCTTCATCGCTTAATTCACCATAAAACTTGTTTTCGCTTGAACTTGTATAAGTTGTGTAAGACTCGCAATCCCATGGAGAGATTAGAGAAGTAAAATGGGTTTCTAAGTTGGTAAGCAGGTTGGTCTTAGCAACAAGTAAAGTTGAACTGTTCAGTGTATGTGAATTGGAATTAGGCCCAAGCCATTTCTAGGCCAATTTAGAGATTCCCGAAAAATTAGTTAATCAGGCGCTCACATGTCACTCGTTCTCAAAAGCCTTCGCGAGCCTACCTTTTGCTAAATTTCTATTTAACATTCTTGTCAAATTGTGTTGCCCAAAGACATTGCACATAATTTTATGATCAGACAAATTTCGAAGTTTAGGCCTTAGCCATTACACCCTATTTATGATGTGTGACTTTTGCTTTTTTATTTTTTATTTTAAAAAGGCGACCTCTTCTCTAGTTTTAGATACACAAAATCATCTTTTCACTTTGAATAGGCGACCTCTTCTCTGATTCAAAAAAATATTCAGAACTCTCTTGAGAGTTCCTCTTATCTGATTTTAGATATATAAAAAATATTCAGAACTCTCTGATAGTTCCTGGAGATCCCTCTCTATACTTTTATGGTATCTTTCATTTTCCACGATAAAAGCCAGCAAAAAGCTGCTCCTGTAGCCTTCGCTATTAGAGTGATCGTTAGCAAAGAAAAGACTGTTGAATCCTGGAGAGTAATCGTCTGAGATATAATCTCCGAGGAGGCAAAACTACTCTTAAGGACAGTAAAAATATGGCTTTGTGCATACTTGTGCAGAAATCAACTTAGTACGAAAATATTGAAATGTAGTTTCCTAAACAGAACAAACAATATTAGCAAGAACAATTAAAATTAACTCACAGCAAAATCAGACAAACATCAACGGAGAACCGAGGCATGAATTTGATTCACTGTCCTTAAGACTTATTTATCCCGCAATGGTGCTGACGGTTCTTGACGACAGTCTCCCAGGATACAACGGCAATACGTCTGAAATAGGAGCACTCCAAATTGCAGACCTGGCGAACCAAAACAATGGCACATAACTCTTTCGGACACAGAAAATGCGGAGACAGAATGTTGCAGAAAATAATTTCGGGATTCAGTTGTTTTTCTAACTTCTGTAACTGACTCGTTTTTATACACAGTGTATTCACTGGGGGGTGCAACTCTTCACAGAAAAAACTGCTAGCTGGAAAGGTCACAACTTTCGGAAAAGAAAATAAATTTATTTAAATATTTTTGTCCCAAAAAGAATAAAGCCTGATGGGCCCAAGCCACGGACCGGACCGGGGGGGGGGGGGGGGGGGGCGTGTGGTGGACCTTGGGTCAACCTAGGTCCTTCCTCCTTACAAAACATGGGTACCATGATCATCTATTCCAATAGAGGATCATGAATCAATTTGTTCCTAACCAAAATATGATTTGGAACCAATTTGAAAATTGAGTCAAAGTTGCTTCTCTACGATAAGTTTAAAACCCAATTCCAACACCATACACCTCAGCCTACTCAAAATTTTGCAATAAGTTTTTCTGCGTTGATTTGATTTTTTAACATAGCAGTTTCCTGTTTTTCCAACAACTTGCAAGCTGCTAATTTCGATCTATTTTTTGTTTGTTGTTAACAGATCTGGCCCATTTTAGTGCCAAGAAGTATGGATATCTAGCTGGTATACGAGATGAATATGGAATGACTCCTATTCAGCTTCTCGCCACTAATCCACAAGCATTCAGAAGTCGAAGTAAACTAAGATCTCTCGTGCATTCTTGTACGCCAGTCTTTCCGTTCTTTTTTGGGTGAAAGTTATCTTTATTGCAAATCCATGGTTTACATTTCTAACTGTATCTCATCTCACTAAATTCTCTATGATCAGTATCTCATCTACTACTGTCTTCTAAGATATCAAATTTCTTTCATTGATTTCTTACCTGCTTCGAGCTTCTAATGCACCATTGCAACCATTGTTTGATTAACATGATCGGCTCATAACTAGAGTTCTGTTGCTGCTCAAATATCCTCCTATTTCTTTCAAACCAGATCATGTACACTGTCACTGCCAATCCCAGCTTCCTTATCCTTGCTTGAAAGCTTTTTCCTCTGAATTCCTTAGAAGCATAGTTAAGGAATTGCTTCCAAGAATCCCTTTGAGTCTGTACCATCAGTTTTCTCAGCACCTCTGTCCGCATTTTACTGGTGTAAGTACATTTCCAAAAGAGATGATCTTCATCTTCCCTGTGATTATCACATAGGGGGCATTCCTCATCCATGCTATTATTCCATTTCACCAATTTGTCTTTAGTCTTAAAGTCCTTCGTTGCATAACATCCCCAGTATAAATGCACACTTATATTTTAAGCTATTATCATACGGTTATATCTTCATGCGCTTCATTTGGTTGCTCAGACTACAAAGCGACTACAAATCTGTGCTGCTAAACCGGATTTCTGTAACACCCCCGTACGTTTTCCATTGTTAGCCTAGACTCCGATGGATCATAGGCGCTCTCCCTCAGAGGTGCAGGGGCAGGCTATGGCTCGAGCTTCAACCGTAGGAGTGCCTACGTGGTCCTGGAGTATGCAGGCCCAGTCTAGGCTCATCTCTAGCACGTTTTCCGTGAACGATCAATCGCCCCCTTCCACCCTCTTTTTCCACGGGAAATAAAAAACTGTATTTCCATTTCATCGTGTGCAACCGAGGCATTAATACACATTATTTTGTTGCTTCTTATCATTGTCATCGTAACTGAGGCAGGCACCTGTCACTTTCTAGCAAAGTGAACCTAAAGTCATAATCCTTCATGGGTTTCAGGTGTCACATATGAGGATATTACTCGAATTCTGTGTGGTGACAGGCTCAGGAACTTTATTGAAGGTAGGTTAAAGCCGGATTCTTCCTGATTGTCCTATCAGTTTTATAATCTTTTCCTTCTGACGGCAATTTCTTGAATGCTCCTGACGGTAATTTATTATATTTAGAAAAGCTGAATAGTGAAGTAGCTTGGGCACTTGCCAAGTTCATGATAGAAAGAGGCGTGTCATGGGAAAATACTGGAAGCACTTCATACACTGACCGCGAATCTTTCGAGAATGCAGAGATGAGTACATTGATGTTAGCAACCAAATCAGGGAATGCAGAGATTGTTGAAGAAATACTTCGTCAATTTCCTAATGCAGTAGAGAATGTTGATGGACAGGGACGTAATATTTTACATGTTGCAATCCTGTACCACCATATACGCATTCTTGATATTGTGGAGAAAATGGAGTTTCCAATGACAAGGCTAGTGCGAAAGCTTGACAACGACGGGAATTCCATTCTGCACATGGTTGGGATGAAGGCGACAGATGATAAGCTCGAAGACATGCAAACCCCTGCTCTGCTATTTCGAGAGAACTTGTTTTTGTTTGAGGTGCACTTCTAACTCTGTTCATTTAATCTCGTGTCTAACCCCACTGGCAAAATCACCTTACGAGTGAAGTGGGCATCTGGTTGCCCGACATCTGAAAGATTCTTAAGAAATGTAGGTAACCTTGCTTGTATCGTAGAGATGATCACTTTGAATTACGTTTTGGAAAAACGAGGCAAAACTTTGCTCACCAGTACGTTATGGTCAGCCTCAAATCTATACCACCTTTCCTCATTCTTGCTCTCTTTCTAAATTCCCATTCAAATTCCATGTTATACTTTTGTAGAATTAAATGCACATCATTGTTAATTACTAGGTTTAGGTACAACATATTGCATTGCAGAAAGCTTGCATATGAAACTTGGCAGTAGATAAGCTTAAGAGCTGATTGGAAAAGTACTTACATCATGTGCATATGCTTTACTCCTACAGTTTATGAGATTTTCTGCATAAGCATGTGTATCTGACAACCACCATAATGTTCTTCACACTTTTGTTTGTGAATGCAGCATGTGAATGAGATCTCCAACCGCGAATTCATCAGGCTCCATAATACTGCTGGGCAGACTGCTGAAGAGCTATTTGAAAAGAATAATGCTCAGCTTCGCAAGAACGCCAAAGAATGGCTGAAATGCAGTGCTGAAAATAGTTCAATTGTTGCTGTGCTCACTGCTTCAGCTGCCTTTGCTGCAGCCTTCACTGTTCCAGGAGGTTCAGATGAAGCTACTGGTTATCCTATCTTCCTCAATAGATACCTATATAGATTTTTTTTTTATCGTGGCAGACATATTTTCCCTCATGAGTGCCTTGACATCCATCTTGCTCTTTCTCACAAGCCTCACTTCACCCTTTGGGTTGAAGGACTTCAAGCTGTCTCTTTCCGGAAATTTAATGATTGGAACTTATTTATTGGGCATCTCCATTTCCAACATGATGTTGGCCTTTATAGCAGCTGTTATTCTACAGACACATGGCACGAAACTCTGGAAAAAAATTGCTTTGAACTTTCAGGTATTGCTCGTGGGCACTATCTTGATATACTGCGGTATGTCTTTCCTGAAAACTTTCAGGTATTCTCTCAATCAGTAGGGACTGGCTTCTCCCTGATCTCTTCGCCATTCTTGGTAATTAGTCTGGTCATGTGCATCTAGTCCGCAGTTCCTTCAAGTTCCTACGTGATCACAACCTCTTGTCGTAGACACATAAGCTTAAGATGATTGTACTTGTATAAATGACATGTATTGCTTTAGTTTTTGTTTCATCTGCAAGTTGCTAGGAATGATCTTCGATTTTCTGTGCAGTTGAGCTTACTTATAGTGATGGTTGTCATTTGGACGCAAAAATAGATTGAGCATGCGTTGTTCAACTCATTATTGTATAGAGGATGTTAATAATCCATATAGAAGATGAAGAGCCGACACTCTCTTTGGTTTCTGTTGGAGAAAGTGTTGCCGTAGACAGTGGCGGAGCCACAAATCTTATATGAGGTGGGCATCAAGGTTTTAAAGATATGTTAACATGTTTGGTTCAAAACTAATAAAGATGAAACATACAATGTTGTTTTAGTAAGATATAAAATTCGAATTCTATTTTTTGTGCTTGCACTTCACTTTGAACATTAAAATCAACATTTTATCCCTAATAGGAATAAACGTATTGCTATAGATTTACAGTAACAAAAGTGAAAATAAATTGAAGTATAAGAATTTTTTTTATTATTATGTGGTAGGAATATTTTTTTGTACATTGAAAAAGAACAATGACTTCAAAAAATTCGTGAGATCTATAAATCTTTGGGAGTTCACCAGAGTAACAAAATCATTAATATAAGATTCATGGTGGAAAATTTAATTCATTCCAGAGGTGGGCGCATGCCCACTATGCCACCCCCTTCCCTCCATCACTGGCTGTAGACCTGCCATAGCAAATAAATGAAAGGAAAACTTGGTGTTGGTGAAAAGTGTGGGGACAGGCATGGGTAGATCAGACAAACCCTTTTTGGTCAAATTTTAAGCCCAAAATGCAACTCTAGGGCACACCTTGAAACACTTTCATGGTATTTTCAAATCTTATCCGGCCAATATAGCCATCAAAGTATGCTGCGATTAGGAAACCTAAACCTGTTGTCCCCTCAGGCCTCAAAAGAGTAAAAGTCCAAAGCTAATCCCTTGAGAATGCTGCAATTGATTGACGGATGCGCTCATGTGCATATGCTTGTTGCCCCCTAAGGAGTGAAACTCCAAAGCTAATAGTTGTTTTTGCTTTGAAGCTCATGTTTGTAATAACCAGGTGATATCATATTTGAGTTGAACTTGTTATAATCCAGCTGATTTTCATTTGAGTTGAACAATCTTTGTTTGAGTTGAACAATCGTGATCCAGCCGATTTCCTATTGGGGATATCTAAACGTAATCTATATCATATCATATAAATATATAATGAACGAAGCGTTGTGCGTCTTGGAGGTGACACATAAGCTTTTTTTTTTAGTATTATTTTCCCTTTCTACCCCTTTTAGGTTTTCGACACATCATCATCTTTGTGAGAGTCCCCGACTTAATTGAGCTCTTCAAGCAAATGAAGTGTTCAATTTTTCTTCACCCTCTTAACATGGGTAAGTCCAACCTTATGACAACACTTCACAAAAGAAAACCTTATAAACTCCATCCAGTTTTTGTCATCTATGTCCCCTAAAACTCTTTCTCTTCTTCCACGCTTATCATCAATCATCAGCTATAGGGAGAGAGCAACATATTTGTAGGACATTGAGTCATGATGGGTATGACACCTCTTTACCAGAAAAATTTAAAAACTCCTAACAGTGTTGGTCACTTGGTCGTCTATATCCCCTAAAACTCTATCATTCTTTCTTCCATGCTCTTTTAACAGACGGTCACACACATTAGAGCTCATCTCTGCTTGCCAAATAGGATTCATCTTTCATCCAACTTCCATTGTGAGACTCTCATCTTATGCTAGAACTCTCCCAACCAGGAGACTCGTTCCGTCTAAGCAGCTCTTGGACTTCTACTAAGCAGAGAAGACTCCTTAAGTCAAACTCCTCTTCACACACTCGAACTCTGCCATGCACGCCTTGCCGTCTCTATACCAGGTAACCTGCCACTCTCTTTCTTTGGTGGAGTGCGATCACTTATTGCAAGCATGAATTCGATTGAAATTATGGTTAAAATTCATTACCTCTGGTTAGGTGTTTGGAGTTTACATGATAGATCGTTTGTAGGAGTATATGTGCAAGTTACATGTATATATATATGGGTTTTGGGGGGTGGGGTGGGAGTCAAAAGAGCTTTTTCATGGTAAAATATAAACTTGCATTTAATCCTAAGACCTAGAACTCTCTTGGGTTGAAATTGAAAACTGAGTTGAGAAATAGAAAAAGGATATCAATTCTCAGAATCCATATTTTAGAGCCAGACCACCTTTCTTTCTGTTTCCTCGTGGAATGCTGTAATAAGTCTTCTCTTTCATACATGATTACGCTTTTGCATGGACTATTGGTGGCATACTAGACTACAAGCTTGACAAATCTGCATAGCTCAAACTGTTAAGATCCTCTCTCTCTCTCTCTCTGGTTTTTGTTGGTACGATGCCCGAGTAAGAATCTTAATTTTGGTTTAGGTTAATGCTTTTTCTGTACATTTTCTTCTGCAATTTTAGCAAAAAGAACATATATATTGAACTCATTAGTTTGACTTTGAAGTAGTTTGTACTTAGTATGCTTCATAACTCAAACTGCAATTTTAGAAAAAAAGAATTATAGCGCTCCACGTTTAGGTTCTAATCGCGGCCAATTTTTTTCTTTTTTGTGTATTTCCTTAGAGTGGCGTGATATTTCAAAACTGATGATGTGTCACAAAATTGACCTTAAATTCTAAATTAGGAATCATATATCAATACATGCAAACAAAAAAAGAAATCAAAGCATTATGACTTACAAATAAAGATCTTTCATTTCTAATTACAAAAATAATATACGAAGCGAATATGATGTAATTTTTAAAAATATTTTAAAAACCAACATGGTAATTTACTTGAGAAATTAATTTTGATTGTGTGACATCAACTTCTAAATTGGAAATCATATACACCAATAAATGCGAACTAAAAAAGAATCAAATTGAAGATGACTTAACTCTTAAAAGTATTTAAAATAAGTTGTTAACTATAACCGACCCGGGCCTTGCCCGGGTCATTGGGCTAGTCAATATATAATAGACAAAACGTTGTACTTTATCGAGATGACACGTAAACTTTTTTTAGTGCTCTTTTTCCTTTTTACCCCTTTCAATTATGCGACACATCATCGCCTTTTACTTATGCGACACGTCATCCTGTTTGTTTTGATATTACATTCATTTTTTACTTCCACTTATTAGCGATACATATGGGTCATGACTCTTTATTTTGATATCACATTCATTTCTCACTTCTACTTATTAGAGGCACACATGTACCATGACTCTTTACTATAATTTAATATTTAAAAATTCGCAGTTATTATTGACATAATTTTATTAACCTTTATAAGAGTTGAAAAATAATTATGCACCTCTTAAAACTCTACCTATTTAATATACTTACATATAAGGTCTCAATGTTCACTACTAATATCTCAAAAACCTCTACTTATTAAAGTTACACTTGCATCATGACTCATTACTATAACTTATTATTAAAAAAAATTCACATGTGTTATTGATATAATTTCACTAAACTTTATAAGAGTAAAAAACTAATTATGCACCTTTTAAAACTCTACATATTTAATATACTTACATATAAGGTCTTAATTTTCACTACTAATACCTCAAAAATACTTTAAAAATCTCAAAAACCTCTACTTATTAAAGTTACACTTGCATCATGACTCATTACTATAACTTATTATTAAAAAAAATTCACATGTGTTATTGGTATAATTTCACTAAACTTTATAAGAGTAGAAAACCTATTCAATATACTAATTTATAAGGTCTTAATTTTACTACTAACATCCCAAATTTACTTTAAGAATATCTACCTAGTAAAGTCACACATGCATTATGATTTACTATAATTTTTTATTAAAAAAAATTATAGGTATTATTGGCATAATTTCCTAAACTTTATAATAGTAGAAAATCAATTCTATATCTTCTTGAACTCTACATATTCATTAAACTAATATATAAGGTCTTAATTTTCACTACTAACACCTCAAAAGTACTTTAAACCTCTTCTTATTAAGGTCACAAATGGTTGATGGCTCTTTACTATTATTTTTTACTACTACTTCCCTCAAAGTGCTTTAAAAACTTATTAAAGTCACGCATGCATCATGACTCTTTATATTAATTTATTATTAATAAAATTCGTAGGTACTATCGGTATAATTTTATTGAACTTTATAAGAGTAGAAAATCAATTTTGCACCTTCTACCTATTTAATATACTAACATATAAGGTCTTAATTTTTACTACAAATACATCAAAAGTACTTTAAAAATCTCTACTTACTAAAGTCAATGCATCATGACTCTCTATTATAATTTATTATTAAATTTTTTGGGATATTATTGGCATAATTTTGCTAAACTTTATAAATATAAAAACAAATTCTGCACCTTTCAAAACTCTATCTATTTAATATGCCAATATATAATGTCTTAACTTTCACTACTAATACCTCAAAAAGTACTTTTTAAAAAAATAAAAATCTCAAAAATGTAAAATACAAAAATCGTGTATGAAATCAAAGATAAATAATTTACAAATCAAGATCTTTTGAATATAATTTACAAAGTGATATGACTTAATTTTTAAAACAATTTTATATTTTTTATATTTTTGAGTGTTTCTTTTGTTATCATTAAGGTTTTTTTTGAGGTGTCAATGTTAAAAATTAAAGTAAGTCCCAATATGTTGATACATTGATTAGGTAAAGCTTTAGAAGGTGTAGAATTGATTTTGTACTCATATAAAGTAAACTAAAATTATGGCAACAACAGCTGCGAATTTCTAATAATAAATCAAAGTAAAGAATCGCAGTCCATGTATAATTTTGATAAATATGGATAAGAAAGAAAAAAGACTCGAAAACAAACATGATTTTGTGTCGTAAAATTGACCTCAAATTCTAAATTGGGAATCATATGCACCAAATCATGTATGAAATCAAAGATAAATAATTCATAAATTAAGATCTTTCAAAATTAGTTTACAAAGTCATGACTTAAATTTTAAAATATTTTACTTTTTTTTCTTTTCATATTTGTTTATTTATTTTGTTATCTTAAAGTATTTTTGAGGTATTAATAGTTGAACTTAAGTCCTAATATGTTAATATACTGATTGGATAGAGTTTTAGAAGGTGTAGAATTGGTTTTTTTTTACTCATATAAGGTAAATTAAAATGCAGGCAACAATAACTACAAATTTTTTAATAATAAATCAAAGTAAATTTTTTATGATGCATTTGTAATTTTGATAAATATAGATAAAAAAAGGAAAAGGACTTGAAAATAAACATGATAATGTGTCACAAAATGGACCTCAAATTTTAAATTGGGAATCATATTTGTATATGACTTACAAATAAAGATCTTTCATTTCTATTAATGAAAATAATATACAAAGCGAATATGACTTAATTTTTAAAAATATTTTGAAGCACCAACATGTAATTTACTTAGGAAATTGCTTTTAATTGTGTAACATCAACTTCTAAATTGTGAATTATATACACCAATAAATGCAAAATAAAATAGAATCAAACTGAATATGATTTAACTCTTAAAATACATAAAACAGTTTAATTTCATAAATAATTTTTGAGATTACTGAATTAGAAATAATCAAACATGAATGTTCATGTTGTTACTTACGCAACATGTCATCTTTTTAATTATGCAACACAATATCTTATTTGTTTTTGGATCTTTTTTCTTTCTTACCCTAACTTACTAACATTTTAATATGGTTTATTTTTAAAACAATCGTAGGTCTAATTGCCCAATTTTTGTATACCTTCTAAAACTAGAAAACTAGCTAATTCTACACCTTCTAAAACTCTACATAATCTATATACTCATATACTAGGCCTTAATTTTAACTTTTAACACTTCAAAAGTATTTTAAAAATACAAAATAAAATTTTCAAAGGTAAAATCCTAAAATCATCCCCTACTTATTAACTCTTTACTACGATTTATAATTGAAAGTTTTGTTGGTATAATTGTCCCGATATTTGTAAATAAATATAAAACTAGAATTCAATTGTAAAAATTTTAAAGCTCTATTCTATAGACATATATTTACATATTAGGCTTTCATTTTGATTATTAAAATCTCAAGAACACTTCAAAAAAAATTACAGAAAACTATGACAATCATGTATGAAACTAAAGACTATACTAAAAAAATAAACTATTTTCTTTTTTATTTTAAGAAAGAAATATACCGACTAAAAATGACTTAATTTTTTTAGATATGTCAAAATATCAAAATAGAAGTGCATTCAAGAATTAGTTTTACTTAAGTAGCGCAAACTTTGAAATGAAAATCATACACACCTAAAAAAATCTATATTAAGAAAAAAAAAAGGAATCACAACTTATTTGACTTAATGTTCAAACACACTTCAAAATGCCAAAATAGAAATTCACTTTCACAAATTAATTTTTAGTTAGATTACCTTAACCTCTCAAACTGAAATCATATACTCCTTTTAAATGCCGAAAAAAATCAATTATAAGTATCAAGTCATAAGCTCTATGTGTCACCAATTATTTGATTACTTGCGCTCTCAAAAAACTCTAACTATTAATTATGTAAAAACATGAGAGACAAAATTAAATATTGAATTAATTTTATATCTCATCAGTTGGAGATTTTTTTATTCTCTACTTAATTAATAAATCAAATTATTTGTATTTTATTCCTATCACATTCTATATGATAAATTAGACTAGAACAAAAATTTTGTCCCTTTGACATATCTTTTACTCAATCGCATAGGTTGAAATAATACTTAAAAAGAACCGTATGTTGTTCTTTTAATATTATCTATAAGTATCGTTCGTAATCGTACGATATTTCACAAATGTAGAATTAGTTCGATATTTACTATTTAGGAACATTTTTCAGTTATATATTTTTCTCAGGGTTTCTTTATATTATGATGATACTTATGTATGAAATGCATGAATTCGACATATACTGAATTTGATGGTTCGCTTCACGTGAATATAAATAAAACTTAGTTCAAAATCATCAACATAAAGCCTAAATAACCAGTCTTAACTCTACCAAAATATACTGACACTCAAACGTACAAATAAATAAGTCGTTAAATATAATCAACCCGAGCCTTGCCCGGTTTACTGGACTAGTATATATAAAAAGCTGAAGCATTCGCTTAAAATTACGACACATGGGATTTTAGAACGCTTATATTTGTGACACATAAGATTTTAGGAACTTTCTCCTTGTGACACATCAGCGTCAACTTTCATTCTGAGAGTGTCCTAACTCAGCTGGGCTTTTCAATCAGAATGTCTATCTATGTAAAACAAGCTTCGAGTGCACATCAAGACATTCATCAAGTCCATCCCACAAGAAAAAACCTCTCTATCAGCAGATCTTTGCTCTGTATAATATGCCTGGTACGAAGTAGCAATAGATAACGGAATTGCCTAAAAATGCACGGGCCAATTTGGATAGGACGGGGTAGTTGGGGCTTTCAGCTCTCCACCATTTTAGTGCATGGCAAAAACTCACTTACTCTTTAAACCTTTTAAAACTTCTTTCATGCTTCCAACAAAAGGAGGCGATCTGCACTATACGTAGGAAAAAAAGGAAGAAGGAGACAGTGGACCTTGTGTTCCAGCCATTCAAAGAAGATTTGGAGCTCAACATTCGAGATGAAAAAGAATGCAGGTTTTCTTTAACTCCTAAAGTTGTCCTATTTTGTATGTAGCTTCTACATTGGTTTGATCACATATTGGGTTGGGTCACGGTTTCTAATTAGTTCCAATTTTCAAATGCACAGGTGGGGTCTGAAATATGAGACTTCAGCTTACACTTTGAAGATTTCAAAATATTTTTACTGAAAGGCAAAACCCCTAGATTAAGAGGAATTGCTACTATTAGGTTTTATATGAAAGAAGACTTAGAAATTGCAAGAGAATCATACGCTCAACAAAATTTGTTCTTTAAGATCGTTAAAGGACGCAACTTTGAAAGGATTCTAATTTTTTTATAAGTTATACCGTTAAAGTGTAACATGTAGTACTTAGTTTTAAGTAAGAAGAGATTTCTACTCGATTGAAGATTTACTTGTGGCAAGCTAAGATTGATTGGAAGAAAATAAATGTAAGGGTAAATGAGTTAAAATAATTTTTTTTCCATTAATCGATAAAATTGGCAATTATGATAGTTATGGTAATGGTACTAGGGAGATTTCGGTGGTAGATATCACAATATGATGGTAGTAAAAATTGTAAAGGTGACAATGGTTATGAATGTGATAGTGGTAATTGCTGTGGTGGTAGTGGTAGCACAGTTAATGAGATTGAGATTTATAATAGTTCTGACAAGTTATGGTTGTAATGGTGTTGGCGTGTAGTTCTCGAGATAGTTGTGGTGGTGGTAATCAGTGGTGGAACCGCGTGGGAACTGGGGGGAGGGGGGGTGGGGGGGGGAGGGACTAGTGCACCCTTTGAATCCTGAGATTTTTTTTTCACTTTTGTATCTCCTTTCCACACCCTAAAAAAGTTTGCTTCTCATCTCTTTGCAATCTACTCTGGCCGACTCTCTCTTTCTCTCTCTCTCTCTCTCTCTATATATATGACTCACCCACCACCAAACGACAGTGACGCCGCTGGCGGCCCCTGACCGAGCAGATCAGATCTGGAATGATCAGCAATAAACCCACCTCACTGAGACAACGACAGCAATGGGTGACAGCAGGACTGACGGTGACCGCCGATTCGTTCAGATCTGGAAAATTTCTTGAGTTGTGCGCTTGTGCTCAAGACTAGGCGACGCAACGACAGGGAGAACTTTGCTGGCGTTTCACGATTGCAACCCCTACTCTGCCGGCGACGAAGCTCAACAATGAATAGTCTTAAGTTATTGAATTTGGGCCTCAAATTGTGAGATAAGCATTTGCTCGGCAGTCTGATTCTATGTTAATTTCACAATCTGATTCTATTTTAATTTCAAGCAGTTTTGTTTTCTTGAATTTGAGCCTCTTTGTTCCAATATTTTTGTGAACCATTCCAGTAATTTTATTTTTTGAGAGGTAGAAATGATATGAATGTATTATGTATGATGCATTTGAATAAGCACAATAAGCTTCTGTTGATGAAATGGTTGTTTAGAGTCTAAAGAGTTGATTAATTAGAGGAACATGAAGCTCGATTGTTCTTAAAAAGCATGGGAGGGCAAAGGTTGATTATTTTTTTGGTCAAATGTCCTTTTATTTCACTGTAGCTAAAACTTATACAAAATCTCCTTTCTTTTTACAATACAAATCTGCTTCTATATAGAGAATAAGAACTGAACTATCCAACTATCTACAATAGAATTCTACAAGAAAATTCCATCATGTATCCCCCAAGCTGCACACATGGATTGATTCCTCTTTGTTTTTGGTATTTTGCTCCAACTGCACATTCGATACTTGATCCATTGTTGTATTACACTAACACATCCTTGAGGTGAAGTTTATTTTTGTTCAAAAATTCTTGCATTTCTCTCACTCCAAACTCCATATACTGTAACAGCAAGGGATAGCTTGAGCAATTTAGCTCTGAAGCTTTTCCCCCTCAAATGTAAAGTTGCCCATTCCCAAAGCTGTGGCCAATCTACCAAAGGCATCCTACTTCTAAGTTTTGTGAACATGAGTTCCCAAACCTCTTGAGTATAAGCACATTGTACAAATAGATGATCTATGTTCTCTATGTGTTGCTGGCACATGACACATCTGTCATGTTGGATTAAGTTCCATGCTTTGAGTTTTGGTCTAGTTTTTATCCCCCCCCTTACAGATCATCCATAGAATGATAGAGCATTTAGGGATAGCTCCTATGAACCATATCAGCTTCCACCAGGCTGCCTTTGATACTTTTGTTCTCATCCAGTTCCATGCTGATTGTATAGTGAATATTCCACTGGACTGCAAATCCCATTGTATCTTGTCATTACAATCAGGTTTAGGTGCTGGTTGAGTACTAATTTTGTCTGCCATTTGCTTCATTGCCTGAGATCTTGAGGGTTGCCAAATCCATTTGTCTCCTTCAATAATAGCTGCCACCTTAGCATTCTATCTCATACCTGCATTATAAATTACTCTATGTCAAAATTGTTGAATTAAAGGACCCCCAGGTAGCCATCTATCTAGCCACAACCATGTAAGCTTGCCATCTCCAATCTAATAAGTACATAATTGTTGCATTTGCTGCCTATACTTCAGGATTTTGCACCATGTCCAGGAAAATGTAGCAGGTGGCTTGAAAGACCACAAATGCTTATGCTTTATAATATATGTATGACACCATTTAAGCCATAGGGAATCTTTTTTATGGGCAAGATCCAGTAGGTGTTTGCATATAGCAGCTTTATTCCACTCCCTTATTCTTTTTAATCCTAGTCCACCTTCTTGTTTTGGAAGACACACCTCCTTCCAAGCTACCTTGGCATTTGTACATTTTACATCCTTTCCATATCATATAAAAGCTCTAATTTTTCTTTCTATGAGTTTGATATCTTCTGAGGAAGGACAAAAATTGAACACCAGTAAATTTGCATACTCATTAAAACAGAAATGGCTAGCTGAACCTCCCTGCATATGATAAACTCTTTGCAGTCCAACTATTGATTCTTTTTGTCAGCTTTTCAATTAACACCATACAATCTTTGGCCTGAAATTTTTTAGATATCAATGGGGTTCCAAGGTAGGTCACAGGAAATGAACCACTATGTATCCCCATTGTCTTAATCAATTGCTGCTTTATCATTTCTTCCATCACTCCAGCCATATACATAGAACTCTTGTTGAGGTTGGGAGACAGACCAGAGAGTTACTCAAATTCCTTTAATGCTTGCTTCAACAATACTAGAGTTACTTGATTTGCCTTAGATAAGAAGAACAGATCATCTGCAAAGCACATATGAGTTATTTGAAGCTCTTTACATCTAGGATGGTATTGAAATCCATCTCTTGCTGTGTAAAAATCTAATAGGCCAGCCAAACCTTCCATTATTAGCAGAAATAAGTAAGGAGAGATGGGATCACCCTGTCTCAGCCTTTTGCCCCTGCAAAATAGCCTTCCATGCTTCCATTTAGGTTAATTGAAAACCTTGCAGTGGTCACACATTTCATAATCCACTCAACAAAAATTGGAGGGAATTGTATTACCTCCATAATGGCTTTTAGAAACTTTCAACCCACTGAATCATATACTTTCTGAAGGTCTATCTTCATCACACATCTAGGTTTACCCTTTTCCTTGTGATAATTCTTTAATAATTCTTGCATTAAAAGTATATTATCAGCAATATGCCTTTTTTCCACAAAGGCAGATTGTCTTGTATTGATTAGCTTTGGCAAGACAACTTTAATTATAGTACACAGAATATGAGATATACACTTGTATAGCACATTACAGCATCCTATAGGTCTGAAATCTTTCATTGTAGCAGGGATGCTATATTAGGAATTAAGGTCAATGCAGTATTGTTAAAGAAGTGAATACTCTTACCTTTTTTAAAAAAATTCCTTGACAGCTTCCATTACATCCTTCTTCACCGTTTCCCAATTTTCTTGGAAAAATTCTGCACTATAACCATCAGGGCCTGGTGCTTTGTTTGGTTTCATTGAAAACATAGCCTGCTTGATTTCCTTTTCATCTAGTGGTTCACATAGAGTCTTTTGGTCTTGGGCAGATATTCTACATTTTACTACCTCTTGCAGCCTTCTTGACATATTAGAAGGACTAATTCATAGCTGTACCCAAAAAAATTTCAAAATGCTCAATGGCTGCTTGGTGTACTTCTTTAGCTCCATGAATCAGCACTCCTTCATTATTCATTATAGATAAGACTTGGTTATGTGATCTGTGCACTTGAACTTGCCTATGGAAATATTTTGTATTTCCATTACCCAACTTCAAGTGTTGGATTCTAGCTTTTTGGTGAAAAAAAGCTTCTCCTACCTGCACTAGGAGGTAATATTGCTGATAAAGCTTAGCTTCCTGCATAATCAAAGATTGATCATTATTCTGTAAAATATGCTTTTGAACCTCTTGTAATTTCAAGAATTTTCCAGCTACTCGTGCTGAGATGTTGCTATAGTGCATCTGATTAAGTTGTTTCAACAATGGTTTCAGTTTCTTCAATTTTTTTTGAAGTCTAAACCCTGCACTACCAGGAGATTTCTTCATTCCAAGCAGATAGAACAATTTCTTTGAAGTTCTGATGCCCCATCCAATAATTGAAAATTTTAAATGGTTTCTTTCCCCTCCATTGTTTAGTAACCACTGTAATTATGAGGAGGGAATGATCAGAAATACCTGGGACTTGAACATCCACCTAAGTATTTGGAAATTTTATAAGCCAGCCTTCATTTTACATTGCCCTGTCAAGTCTACAACTGATTACATTTTCTGATCTCTTATTACACCATGTATACAACAGTCCTTTGGTATTCATATCTTCAAGCTGAGCATTACTCACACACTGATTGAATTCCAGCATATCCCTTCTATTTATGGAAGATCCACCTTGTTTTTCATTTAAAAACCTGACAACATTAAAATCTCCGGCTACCATCCAAGGCATATTACCAATACATCTAGTTTCCCTCATTATCTAATTCCATAGGTTTCTTCTTTTGCAGCCTTTGCTATTTGCATAGACAAAGGTGACAAAAAAGAAATCACCATTCTCTATAGAAGTAACTTTTCCTGTAATATACTGAGAGGATTTCCACAATACCTCTAGATTAAATTTGCTACTCAGCCATCCCACCCATAGTCTTGATACTCTCTTGGTGTTTGTAGAATATGTAAAACACCAATCCTTACTCCATTTTTTTGTTATTCTTGGAATGTATTCTTCCCTGACTCTGGTCTCAAGCAATCCCAGAATTTCCACTTTGTGTTGCTTGATTATTTTCTTCACATCAGAGTGCTTCAAAGAGTCATTGAAGCCTCTGATGTTCCAACTTGCAAGGATTGTCATTTAACCTTTGTACCTCTGCCTTTTTTGGCAGTTGTGCTATCCTTTTCTCCACCGTTGTACTCTTATTCTCTCCATTCACCTTTGAATTGCTGCTTACAGGAGTACAGGACTCAGGTATACTGGCTACTTCATCAATCATCTCAGTTTGCTTCAATGCACTGTATTTGTTGGATATAGCAATGCCTTCTATCACAGGTTCACTAGAGCACTTGTTCAGCGTATCACTTCCACTTTGAGTGTCTTCATTGTCTTTGGATAGACTACTCTTGCCAAGAACAGCTTCTTTTCGTTTCCACACTTTCTGTACTTTGGGCTTCCTGTAACAGTGCTATTCTCTATGACCAAACACATTACAATATAAGCATTTCACTAGAAGCCATTCATATTCAATTTTTTATTCTCTGATATCATCCTTGGGCCCTTTCAATGGAACATAATTAGGTAAGGTATCATCTACATTCACTTCAACACAGACCCTAGCATAGCTTAGTCTCTCTTTTTGGAAGCAGTCATGCCATCCATAAACAGAGGTTTTCCAATGGTACTTATAATTTGGCTCATCATCATTGGAGACCAAAATTGCAAGGGTAACTGGGGTAGTCTAACCCATACATGCATTGCACATAAGTCATCTTTTTTCCATTGACATTCCTGCTGTCCACAGTTTGGTTGCTACAGGCTTATTATCAAAAAACCATGGCCCTTCGTCTAATACTTGTTGTTTTGCCATAGAATCTTCAAATTTTACTACAAAAATGCCTGATTTAAGAAAGCTCCGAGAGAATTTACCATATTTCTTCCATTTTCGACGTAAGAGTCCTTGCATAACATGAAATGGTTGTTTAGCACTTACCACATGCTATTATTGCATTTTCCCATTCCTTGATTTCAGTTGCTACATCTTCCTGGGAATACTCAACATTTCCATTAGATCATTACAACATTGTCTACCCTTTTTCATTCTCAGTTTGTATTTGTAGGAGCTGTAGACAATTTCCATTAGCTATAGGAACCCGCTAAGGTTGATTATTCATTTCCAATAGCTGTAGACAATTTCTGGTACAGTTCTTCAAAAACATGGGAGGGCAAAGGTTGATTATACATTTCGATTAGCTATAGGAACCCGCTGGTGTACCTGTCACAAAAAGGAACAAAATTTAGTAAACAATTTAGTAACCCGAAAGAACAAAGAGTAGATAGAAAAATTCAAATGGCATAGAAATGGTGAACAAGGATTTAACTCTAAAAAGAAAAACATAATCTAAGTTAGTGGCAATATACATCGATTCATGTACCTTTAGGTCTGATAAAATGGATCAAAATCATATATCCTATCAATGTGCATGCAAAAAGAGTTAGTGGCAATTGGAAACGAAGACTCCATATCATACTTAATTGGCTAATTGCTTTTCTAATTCCTAATTTGGTGCATAAATAATTTCTAATTATGTTGGAAAGTGATGTTGATTATTTTACTTAGGTTTGATTATCAAGTAATTGTATGCTTTCAAAGTGCACTCAGTTTTTGTGTATTATTTTACTTATAATTTTTTTTAATAAATTCGATATTTTTTTTGCACCCCGTGAAGAAAATTCCTGGTTCCGTCACTGGTGGTAATTATAGCAGTAGGATTATAATGATAGTAGAGGTGATAGTAATGGTAACAAGTAATAAGTGGCAATTCTAAAGTGATTAGAGGTAAAATTAATATAATGGTGGTTTATAAGTAATGCTCTACTAGGGCAAGTGATAAGGTGTTTACGGTGGTAGTTCTAAATATGCTCATTTACAGTGGTAGCACTAAGGTATTTCCAGGTAGTATCAATGTAGTAGTGGTACATGGGTTATACTTGGAATCTGGATTGGACCACCGGAAGAAAAAGACATAGTCATGAATCGATTAATCTTTGATAATTTGAACATAGTCATAAACTGTACTTTGAGAGCTATTTTCCTTTTCATTATGTACCAGATGAAAAATATGTGAAGTGCTTTGCATAAAGAAAGACATCGGATGACTCAATTAGCATTTATGCTTATAGGAAGGTTGAACTTCATATACATCATCCCTTAAGAGGGAAAATTGTAACTCTTTAGTAGATTCAGTTGACAAAATAAAAAAAGAACTACAAAAATGAGCATATGGATATAAGATGGTGATTTTCTTCCTTCATAGTATCTTTGGATATAAGATTGCTTTAACATGGTGATTAAAATATTGATGCTTTAATATTATGTTAAAAGGTATGAATCTATGATTATTATATATTAGTACAAGATTGTTGCTCATAATTTGTAATTAAAGTATTGCTTATGAAAAAGCATCCTAAGGTTATACCATAATTTATTGTAACATTCACAAGAGTTGTAACGTATTAATAATTAATGTGTTTTAACTAATATTTTCAGAAAATTAGAAAAAGTCTCGTGCATTGCACGGGTCTCTTAGCTAGTCATTGTAATCAATGATGACAACTCCGATTTGAATTCAGGATTTTGCTTGATTAAACCCTTATATACACCACAACAAAAAGACTTTTAGTGAGGGGTATTTTTGTTGCAAAAAATTCTCAATCCACCGCAAAAGAGAGAGTCCTCCGTTGCTAACAGTCCATAAAAAAAATACAGAATTTTTTAATCAGTCACAAAAGTCCAACTTATAGTGACAGATTTTGCTACCTTTAGAAACGGGAAAGTTCGTCGTTAAAGCTAATTTCCGTCGCAAAAGGTCCGTCGGTAATAACCCTAGACTATTCTACATGGACACGTCTACCATTAAAGCCATGCTACGTGGACTGTACAAGTGTCCGAGTTAAATACATACCAAGTATAAAATTCATCTAATTTTCAAAATATAAGACACGGGTAAGCGGCAAAATATTCATAACTGTTACTATTTTTTAGTCACTCCTTGAGTAACATGATGTCTTTTGTTATGCACATTGTTTTAATTGCAATCTTATCATCTTAATGCAATAACGATAAAAGAAATACTTTAAGTTAGTATTTTTAGTGACATATCATATGATATGTGTTAGATACATATTTCATATCCATGTCCAAACGTGGAGTGATCCACATGGATACTTCGTGTATTTTGAAAAGTCTATGTAACATAGCTCAATGACTAAGGAAATAAAAAACCAACCAAAGAGTACTTTCGAGGACCAAAACCATAGCAAAATCAGGGTCAGATGTAACATCCTACATATGGAGTGTCATGATTATGCCTCACTGAAATACGCTGTCATATATATATATATATATATATATATATATATATATATATATATATATATATATATATATATATATATATATATATATATATAGCTGATCAATAGCAACGTTTCTTTTTAAACTTTCTAGTCGTCTGCTACATTACCATACTATGAGAACAAAACTGCCCTAGCATTTGTAAAGGACGCCAAACATCACAGGAAGGCCAAAATACATGCCTTTCTTATCACTTCATTAGAATCTTAGTTGCGTAAGGACATGTGGCCATGAATCACATACCTACTGGCAAAATAGTGGCTGATTTTTTGACCAAACACATTGCTAGAGATGTTTTCCTTTCTCAAATTAGGTATATGAGACTACGTAGGGTTTGATATTTTTTATGGCATCTTATGTACTTGACATTATTTATTATATTTTTTAATTCCTTAATTTGAGTTTGTTTTGGAATGAATGAATTATCTTTGTGAGTATTGATACGTCCTTATTAAGAGTGTCACCAGGCTTGAATTGACCCACTCATACAGGTAATTCACCTTGGCGCTAAGTTAGTGAGTAAGATGAGACATAATTGCATTAGGTCTCAAGAAAGCAAGTAAGATGATACAACTGTTGATGCAAACATGTCACCTTAGTCAGAGCTAAGATCAAACCTAAGAACAACAGTCGATCATAGAGCGCCTCTACAACTCCATGTAACCTATTTACAACCAACTATGAAATTTCAGATATGTACTATGGGAGTGACTAGGCTTAAAAACTCAAGTTAGGTGCTCCTAGAACGATTGGACTTATATTCGTATAACGTATTTTATTGTAAATAATCTGACACACCTTCGCTAAATGCAGACCGACAATGGGAGGGGTGAGTGAATCTCTGCTTTATTACTGTGTGAGCAGCATGGATCGATATAATTTTTTTATCATATTTAGTACCTTTTTCATCTTAGACTATGTCAAGAAGAAATACTCGATGTCGGTACTCTAGCATGTACCATTAGATTATGGATAATGCGGTCTTCCGGTGCAAGTCTAGGAAATTGGTAGGCTTTAATTGGATTGACATGAGGACTTTGGGAAGAAAGTCCAGTATTACACTGTGTTTTGTGATCCATAATCTGGGTGACTTTGTCAATTTTTGTTTTTCAATATGAGTCGTGAATACATAACATATGAGAAGTTTAACACTGCTTACTGCGAGGGATTTGAGAGTGTTTAAGAGAAGCACCTCTTATTCTCACGCTTAGTGTGAGGGCGGGTATCAAGTCACACATCGATAATACATGGAATTTGGGATTGATTCTTATACTTGATGGGCTTCTCCTACTGTAGAGCATGCTTTTGGGTTGGACACACCAGGTTTGATACATGGTATCAGAACTAGTCTCCTGTTGCCCCATTCGATCCAATAGGACCACCTCTTATTCAAGAGGAGCACTTCTTATTCCCATACTTTGCTTTAGGCTAGGTGTCAAGTCTCACATTGACAATACATGGGGTTTAGGATTGGTTCTTATATCTGGTGGACTTCTCCTACTCTTGAACATGCTTTGGGTTAGACACCAGCTTCAACACAGGTGTCCCAAATATGGATATTACTCAACTTTGTCTTGGTGGAGGGTCAGGAACTTTATTCAAGGTAGGCTAAATCCCAGATTCTTCCTGATTGTCCTACCAGTTTTTTTATAATTTTTTTCTACAGTTCTTTCTGACGGTGATTTCTTGAATGCTCATGTCGGAAGCAATTATAATAGAAAAGTTGAATAATGAATTAGCTTGGGTGCTTGTCAAGTTCTTGATAGAACGAGACGTGTCATGGGAAACTACAAGCACTTCATACACTGCCGGTAGGGATGGCAATGGGGCGGGTCAGATGCGGATCTTGTTAAATCCGAACCCGCCCAGCTAGTTCAAAAACCCCAATCCGCCCCGCCCCGCCCCGGCACCGGGTCAAAAGAATGGAATACCATCCCCGATCCTAAGGTAATTTAGGAAACCTAACCCCGCCCCGATCTATCCCGCTTTTTCCTTATTCGTGGCCACAACCACAGCCAAACCAAAGAGATGTAGAATCGATGAATTTCAGAGAGATCACAGACCTTGAAAAACAACTCTAACATCTTCTAATCCTCATCACAAAGGTTAACGCTAACCAGCCAAAGACATATAAATACACTCGACAACGAGCATAAGATAACTTGGTGCAGCAAATATACAGATCTAGATTATGAAAACGATGTCCCATCCACCAATTAGAGAAAGGGAAAATCACGACAACTAATTTTTCTATAATACAGATGCCAAAAGGAACTGCAAAACCATGACATCTATTTTCTACAACACAGACACGACGTAGCCGCATCAATCGCACTTGGCAAACTCGAGTGCCACTACTCTGCGGTTGCGCCTTCGCCGTTCGGCATAGCCACAGCAGGAGCTTCGGTGGCGGACTGAAGATGGGCCACGTGTGGGATCTACGATGACAGCCAATGGATTTTGTGCCGTTGAACGAATCAATTCCAAATAACTTGGTGTCGTTCGACGTATGAACGTTGAGAGAGTTGAGAGAAGAAAGCAGCGAGAACTAGGGGCGGCAAAGAAGAGAGGATTTTGTCCACTATTTATATACTAAGAGATAGACGGCTGAGATTGCCTAGATCTAGGGTTAGGATAAATATATATAAAACATATACAGGGCCGCAGGTTGGGGCGGGGCGGGTCGCGAGGCTGATAGACTAAATACCAAATCTGACCCGTACCCGTTGCGGGTTTAAATTTTAAATACCATACCCGCCCTGTAACCCGGTCAAAGTCAAGAAAACCCGCTCCTAGAGGATCGGGTCGGGGCAGATATCTATCGGTTGAGGATCAAATTTCCATCCCTAACTGCCGGCGAATCTTTCGAAAACCTATTCAAAGCAGTTATGAGTATATTGATGTTAGCAACCAAATCAGGCAATGCAGAGATTGTTGAAGAGATACTTCGCCTCTTTCGTCATGCCGTAGAGAATATTGATGGACTGGGGCGTAATATTTTACACGTCGCAATTCAGCACCACCATATACGCATACTTGATATTGTGGAGAAAATGGAGTTTCCAACGACAAGGCTTGTGCGAAAGCTTGACAACGACGGGAACTCCATTCTGCACATGGTTGGGATAAAGGCGACAGATGATAAGCTCGAAGACATGCAAACCCCTGCTCTGCTATTACAAGAGAACTTGTTATTGTTTGAGGTGCACTTCTAACTCTGTTCATTTAATCTCTTGTGTCTAACCCCATTGGCAAAGTCACCTTACTAGTCAAGTGGGTGTCGGTCGCCCGACATCTAAAAGATTCTTAAGAAATGGTGGGTAACTTTGCTTGTATGTATAGATGATCACTTTGAAATACGTTAAACCCCATTGGCAAAGTCACCTTACTAGTCAAGTGGGTGTCGGTCGCCCGACATCTAAAAGATTCTTAAGAAATGGTGGGTAACTTTGCTTGTATGTATAGATGATCACTTTGAAATACGTTAATCGAAAGCGAGGCACAACTTTGCTCACCAATACATTAATTATGGTCGAAGCATAAAATTAAATCTACACCACCTTTCTCATTCTTGCTCTCTTTCTCACTTCCATTCAAATGCTATATTTGATTTTTGTAGAGTTAAAGGCACGTCATTGTTCATTGATATGTTTGGGTACAACAAATTGCATTTAATACAGCTTGCATAGATACGCTTGGAAGCTGATTGGTACAGGACTTGCATCATGTGCAAATGCTCTACTCGTAAGCATGTGCATCTCACAACCACCATATTGTTCTTCACACCTTTATTTGTGAGTGCAGCGTGTGAATGAGATCTCCAACCGCGAATTCATCAGGCTCCATAATGAAGCTGGGAAGACTGCTGGAGAGCTATTTGTTGAGAATAGTGCTCAGCTTCGCGAGAACGCCAAAGAATGGCTGAAGCGCACTGCTGAAAATTGTTCAATCGTTGCTGTGCTCATTGCTACTGTTACCTTTGCTGCAGCCTTCACTGTACCAGGAGGTCCAAACCAAGATACTGATTATCCTATCCTCCGCAACAAACGTCTATATATCCTTTTTACCATGGCAGATGTAATTTCCCTAACAACTGCCTTGACATCGGTCATCCTCTTTCTCTTAATCCTCAGTTCACCATTTCGGTTGAAGGACTTCAAGCAGTCGCTTCCCAAAAAATTAATGCTGGGAGTTACTTTATTGATCATCTCGGTTTCCACCATGATGTTGGCCTTTGTAGCAGCTGTTATTCTACAGATACGTAGCAAGGATCAGTGGATGGAATTTGCATTGTACTCCGTTGCATTCTTCCCGGTCACTATCTTTATATTCTCCTCCTTTCCTTTTTATGCATCTTTGATGAAATCCTTCGGGTACTCTCTCAATCAGTAGGAACCGGCTTCTCCCTGATCTCCTCGCCATACTTGATGATTAGTCGGCTCATGCATATCTGATCCGCATTTCCTTCAAGTTCCTAGGAAATCGAAAGCTCTTATCTTAGAAAAAATAAGCTGAAGATGATTGTACTGGTGTGAGTGACATGTATTGCTTTTGATTTTTGTTCCATCTGCAAAGTTGCTAGGAATGATCTTCAATTATCTGTGTAGTAGTGATGGTTGTACTTTGGAGGCAAAAATTAATTGAGCATGCATATTTCAACTCATTATTGTATAGATGATGTTCATAATTCATACAGAAGATGATAAGCCAACACTCTATGCTTTCAGCTGTAGAAGTGTTGTTATAGACATGCCATTGCAAAGAAATGAAAGGAAAACATGGCGTTGGGGAGACATGTAGGGATAAGCCGTGAGTAGGTCAAACGACCCTTTTTCTGTCAAATTTTGGGCCACGCCTTGAAACACTCCGGCGAATCCCTTGAGAATGCTACGGATGAGAACATGCTAGTTGCCCTCTCAAAAGAGTGAAACTCCAAAGCCAGTACTTGCTTTTGCTTTGAAGCTCATGTCTATAACCAGCTGATTTCATTAGAGTTGAACTTACCATAATCCAGTTGATTTTCATTTGAGTTGAACACATTTCTTTTGAGTTGAACTTCCTCTCCCTGAGCCAAAATAAAACTTATCATGATCCAGCTGATTTCCCATTGTGGAGATTCGAACGTGTAATCAACGATGACAACTGTGATTTGAATTTAGGATTTTGCATGACTCACCCATTAACATCCATCCAAAAAAAATTAAGTCCACAGTGATGGTCCAACACCTATACCTTCAAAGCTATGCTTAATGAACTTGGTACAAGTGTCCAAGTTAGATACATATTCAAGTTTAGAATTCGTCTGATTTTCAAACTCAAGACACGAGTATGGGCAAATTATTTCAATCTATTACTATTTGTTAGTTACTCCTTAGATAACATGGTGCTTTCTATTACAGAAATTGTCTTAGTTAAAATCCCATCTCGTCTTAAAGCAATAACAGTATAAAGAAACACTTTAAGATATTGTTCTTCGTGGCATATCCTATAAGATGTGTCAGACACCTATCTTATATTCATATCCAAATGCCGACTGATCGACACGAGTAGTTTACACATTTTGAGAAGTCCATGTAGCATAGCTCAATGCACAACTAAGGAAATAAAAAACCAACCAAAAAGAACTTTCAAGGAACAAAACCATAGCAAAATCAGAGTCAAATGTAACATACCACATATGGACTATCATGAATATGCCTCATTGAAATACGCTGTCAAATTGTGTCCATAAAGATACAGGGAGCTGACCAATAACAACTTTTTTTTTAATAAACTTTTCAGTTGTTGCCTACATTATGTAGCGAACAATGAAGATTACCACACTGTAACAACATAGCTGCCCTAACATTTGTAAAGGACACCAAATATCACGGGATGGCCAAACATACAAGCCTCCTTGTCACTTCATTAGAATATTAGTTGCACAAGGAGAGCCGACAATGAAGCATATACTTATTGGCAGCATGATGACAAATCTTTTGACCTAACCCTCACATTAGAAGTATGAAACTACATAGGGTTTGATATGTTTTTATGGCATCTTATGTACTTCACATTTTTATTATTATTTTTTAACTTATTATTACTTTGAGTTCAATTTGGAATGAATGGATTATCTTTGTCATTACCTATAGATCCTTATTGAGAGTTTCACTATACTTGAATTGACCCACTCACACGGGTAATTCACTTTGGGGCTAGGTTAGCGAGTAAGAGGAGACATAATTGTCTTAGGCACCAAGACAACGAGTAAGATGATATAGTTGTTCATGCAAACATGTCGCCTTAGTTGGAGCTAAGATAAGACCTAAAAAGAATAGGTTGATCATAGAGTATATTCACAACTTCATGTAGCCTGTTTATAGCCGAATATGAGATTTTAGACAGACATTATAACTAGGCTAAAAAACTCAAGTTAGGTGCTCCTACTTCGACTAAACACATACTCGTATGCCGTATTTTATTGTACATTATGTGACACGTCTTCGTGGGGTTTACAGTAGCATGCAAATCATAATACATGTGCTTAATGCAAATTGACATTGGGAGGCACGTGAATCGATATATTTTGATCTTATCTAGTACCTTTTCACCTTAGACTATGTTATGGTGAGGATTCTCGATATCGCTACTTTAGCATGTACCTTGGATTATGGATAATGCGAGCCAAATCTAGAGAAGCGGTTGGCCCTAATTGGAATGACATGAGGATTTTGGGAAGAAAGTCCAATATTACACCATATTATGTGAATCATACCCCGGACGACTTAGTCAATTTATGTTTTTCGATGTTAGATGATATATATATATATATATATATATATATATATATATATATATATATATATATATCCGTTGACCGCGCGGGTAACTTGGATTAAGTTGCCCGTGGAATCTGACCGTCCACGCGCGATCTGTGGACGATTCAAAATTTTTTTTTTTGCATTTTTTTTAAGTACGTCCACTACTACATTATGTAGCGGATGATTTTTTTGACAAAATTGCCCCTCAACCCCTAATTAGAGTATTGGTCCACTACATAATGTAGCGGATTACATTTATTAAAAAAAAAACTTCTCTCTTTCATCTCTTTCTTTTCTCTCTGGTTCCAACACGACAATAGCACCGTCGATGCAACTTTGCCAATTGAGGAGGACGCCGGGGTAGCCACTGCCTTCAATCTACTGGCCGCCATGAATTCTTCGGCCCCGTCAATTCTTCGCGCCGCCGGAGTGGTCACCGGTTAAACGTCACCTCTAACCACCAGATCTGTCGCCGAAGTGGTCAGCAGATTTCAAGTTTTTTGTAGTGTAGATGTAAAGTTGAGGTTACTTAGTCGACTCATGGCAAAGGTTCAGCTTACACCCAAAGTAAAGGGACTAGAGCTCTGCCATTACACTTTGCTTACCCTGTCTGCTTCATACCCAAAAAATGCAAATAAAGCTTATCGTTCGTAGTTGGTTACAAACGACCAAGCGAAATCTTGCCGGTGGTGATCTCACTTTCGGAGAATCGGTGTCGTCGTGATGTTACGAGATAGGGTCAAAGCACGTTCAGGCAGAAGAGCTAAATCAATGGGTTAAGAGGGTCAGGCCAAGTCTTAGTTATCTTGAATCTTTAGTAGCTGAAGCTGAAGCTAGATTCAGTTCATTCTTTCTATAATTTTGTGTATGCTGTAAGGTGATTTCATAAAAATCACCTTGTCTTCTCATGCTTCTTGACAATTTGGGTATTTTCATAAAATTATTTGAAATGAGAAATATGGGGTTTCTGAGCTTTTTGTTTCTTGTTGCTTTTAGAAGAACATCCATTATTGTTTAGTCTTATGCCTTGATTGTATCATCAGTGTGAGGACTTGCAAATGAACCGATAGTATGCTACATAATGCCTTGGTTGCCGGAGTGGTCACCAGATTGTCCGCTACATAATGTAGTGGACTAGTGTATTATTCTTTCCTTCATTGCATTGAGGGGTAATTATGTCAAAAAAAATCGTCCGCTACGTATGTAATGGAAATACTTAAAAAAAAAAATGCAAGAAAAAGATCTGGACCATCCACAGATCGCACGTGGAAGTTGTCCGCGCGGTCAACGGATCAGCTACACACACACACACACACACACACACACACATATATATATATATATTACCTTTTCCCTATGCCCTATGTCTAGACCATTTTAGAGTTTTCTTAACTTATATAGGATTCTCTTTTTTGTTTCCGATAGGACAGTTTTCTCTTACGTATATAAAAGCCTCATTGTACTCAGTTTTATAAGGCTCTCTAATATAATTATCTTTACCTTCACCTTTTCTATTATGGTATCGAAGCCGTACAATCCGCAGGTTTGAGAGTCGTTCAACTATTTTCGCAAACTCCGGCAGACGACCTTATGTCGTTCGCCTGGCGAATTCATGTGCTTTTGTTTCTTTTTTTGCTCTTCTTTGTTCTTGAGTTTAGAATTTTGGTCTTTCTTTCCTACTCTTTCTATATAGTGATCTTCACTTATACTGAAACCCAAGCCACCGCCCACTCTTACTGTTCATCAACTATAGTTTATCTTTTTTGCTCAAAAAAAAAAAAAAAAAAGGAGAAGAAAAAATGTTTTCTTCTTCAGTTACCTCTGTCAATTTACTTTAGTCCAAACCTTACTCCAACACTCTATAAGATTATGTTCCCTCCACCGATCACAACGCTACCAACCATGCCTCTCGTTCGGTTCCTGCAATGGATCTTGCTCTTGTCTTGTTTTGACTCTTTCTTTCTACTTAGTCGCTGGCCTTTACCCCAAGACCGTTGGTCCTTGCTCCGGGACTCCTATTTAGTTCTTAGTATGTAGACCTCGTTCTGGGACTCTTATCTTGTTCTTAGCCATCGGACCTCACCCTAAGACCTTTATAGCTGTCGGACATCACCACGGGACTCCTGCTCTATTCTTAGTCTACGGATCTCGTTCTGGGACTCGTGTCTTGTTCTTAGTCGTCGGACCTCATCCCAAGACTTTATGGTCGTCGGACTTCGCCCTGGGACTCCTGATCTGTTCTTAGTCGCTGAACCTCGCCCCGAGGCCTTGATGGTTGTCGGACTTCGCCCCGTGATTCTTGTATGTTCTCACATTATCAAACTCTACAAATGGAATTTATCTTAACTTGGATATTTCTTAATGCAGTTAATATCAAGACACCGCTCTGGACTTAACCTCCAAACTCAAGCTTATTCTTTTCTACCAACTTGAGTTTGAGGAGGGATGTTAGATGATATATATTAATATGACAATTACCTTTTCCCTATGTCCTATCTCTATAACATTCTAGAGTTCTCCTAACTTATATAAGATTCACTTTTATGTTTCTGGTAGGATAGTTTTTTCTTACCTATATAAATGTCTAATTGTACTCAGTTTTATAAGGATCTCTAATATAATTTGTAACACCCCGACATTTTTCGAAGTTATTTAAAAATTTTAGCAACAAATATATTATTCTTAGCGCCGATAAATTTTCTAACAACTTTTAGCGGCAAATTAAATGTTTAGTGACTAGCGCGACCAAAAATTTATGGGTAAACTTTTAGCGACAAATAGTGAAGCGGGATTATGGAACACTGCGTTAAATCTTTTTAGTACGTTAATTTATTGTAAATAGTTATTTTAGTCCTTTTCATAGTAACAGAAAATTTTGGGTATATTTGGAATAACTAACAAAACTTGAAGGGGGGTTTTGGTAGTTTGTCTTTTAGGGTTTTATATATATATTTGCATACACTAGAGCAGCCGTCCAACACCCACTTATACACGATCGGCTGAGAGAAAGAAAGACAGAAAGAGAGATAGGGAGAGAAGGCTGACGGGTCAGATTTTCGGCGAATTTTGTCAATTTTTGGTAACTTTTCTAGTTTTTTTTTCTCTCAATTTATTCATTTTTGTATGGGAATAAGGGGGCTGGGATTTTGGTATCTTTATGTACGTGAGAGAGGGATTTCTGTGGTGAGTACATATGTGTGTGCGTGTTGTATTTGAGGGAAAGAAGGGGCTGCCAAAACATCCCCATGGACAGCGAATGGGTTGTTCGGTTGTGGCATGGTGTGGGTTTTGCATGTAATGTGTACGATTGTTTGTAGGGTGTTGTATATGTGTCTGCGAGGGTGCATACGGGTATGTTGCTGGGTGAGTGAATGTGTGTTGTGTTCGAGCGTGTGGGAGGTGAAGCACGGGATTTATTGGGGCCGAGTTTGGACAGCTAGGATTTTAATTCTCTAGATGGGGCTGCCATGAAGACAGCCCTTTGTGCGGGTAGCATGTGCTTTGTGTGTGAGTTTGTGGAAGGAAGAAATGTGTGTGCAGTGAAGAGGGGTGGTCGTTTGGGTGTGATAGGCCATTTGGCATGGAATGAAAGTGTGTTGTAATGAGGATGGCAAGGGTGCTACACGGCTGCTATATCAAGTATAATGTGTGTGTGTGTAATGGGTTTAATTGATTATGGCTGTGAGGTGTTTGTGGGAGTGTGTATGAATCACAGGTACATGGGTAGAGAGAAAACTTAAGTGTAGAGACAGAAGAAGGCACACAATCATGTTCAAGGAAAAGATAAACCTCTAGCTTTTGGAACATCTATTTTGTTGCTTGACTGTGTATGTTAGTGACTGGAAACCTCATGACCATTTTTCAATCTAGTGGGGAAGATAAGTGGAGAGAACTATGTACTTGTGTGAGTGCAGTTAGGGTGCGTTTTGGGTTGTGGTAAATGTGTGTAGACCTTTAGAGGTGATAGAGGTGGGCACATGGCTGCTGTGTTTATGCATGAATGAGTGTGAGGGTGTTCAAGGAAGAAGAAGGAGACATGGGCATATGAAATGGTATATATGTATATATATATATATATATATATAAGTGAGTGCATGTGGGTGTAGTTCATAGAGAGAGAGAGAGAGAGAGAGAGATGGAGTCTCTGCCGTGATACTGTGAGGATGGAAATTATAAGTGGGTGTGTGAGGTGCAATGAGAGTATATGGTGAATATGTGAACTGTGTGTGTTGTTGTATATATATATATATGTAATTGTATGTGAGGGTGATGAATGAAGTTGATGTTGGAAAAAGAAGAAGAGAAGAAGATGGAAGTTGGTGAAAATGAATTATGTGTATATAATGCCAATAATGTGTGTGCGGCTATTTGTATGTGTGCCGTGAGAGTGAGGCAGTGAGTGAGTGATGTGCATATGTGTGGGTGTGAGCTGGTACATGGATAAGTGCACAGGTGAGTGTGTTTGTGAGTAACGGGTTAGCGTTAAGTTTGGCACGTGTATATGTTAGTGCACGCTTATCATTAGCATGTGAAAATTTACAGTACAATATGTTAGACCATATTAGAATTCTTGGCAAAGTTTCATAATTTTCTGAGATCGTGGGAATTGTTAGTATTTTCTGTAATTTCAGAGTTGGAAAATTCTTTTAGAGTCATTAAACCCTGAAAATGTTCTGGGAAAAATTATAGTAATGTCTTTATGGTATAAGTAAGACTCAGTAAAAGTTTGATGATTTTTGGGGTTGAATTGCTATGGTTTCCATATCTCATTATTATAGCAAAACGAATATTTGAAAATTAGTTTTAATGCTTTTTAATTTCTGATTTAAATTTCTATGATTTTCATACATGTTTTAAGGTTGTTACAAAAATTATGGGACTTATTTTTCAGCTGGAAGTAATTTTGAAAATTTATGGGTTTTTATTGTATTTAAGAAAATTATTTTAAATTCAAAAATATTCAAAAATTCAGAAAATTCATATTTTGACTTTTTATAATGTTTTAAGCTAAAAAAGTGTTTTAGTGTAAATTATTATAAATTCTAGAGTGTCGTTACCCATTAAGAAGGGTACGAGGATTTCAGTTAGGTTAGCCGTGTGCAGGAACCGTTTGAGTTGCGCGATTCTGGGATTAGAAGTGAGCGCCGTCTGGGTAGTTGATACTAGGTTTATAGTATATTAGTATAGATTATGTTCTAACATATGGATTCCTAATTTAGGGTTATTCAAAGATTTTTGGATCAAGGTCAGTTAGCATCGCTTAGCCTGGACTGAGGTAAGGAATTCTATCCGAACCCTATTTCATTATTCTGATTTCAAATTCTTATTACAATAGTTTTACAAACTAGATCCAATGTTGATTTTTATGATTGATATAAAGATGTTTTTTAAATTGCCCATGAAACCATAAATTGAGCCTTAAGCGATCGTTTGGAATTCTTTGTTTATTCTCATCTGTTTTATCGATTCAATTATCATAAAATATTTTGAATTCTATTTATTGCTTCTCAATGTTGACATGGGTTAGTAACTTGGGAGCCATAAGGATGGTCTGTATTGTTGATGTTATAAGGATGGTCTGTTGGATGTGTTTAACTAGTACCTAGATGGACTAGTCAGTGTACATATGCATATGTAAAGCGATCGAGCACTGCCGGGGTGACTTTGCTTCTGTACTGCTCATGTTCAATGTTTCCTGTTTATGTTTCATTTCACTTGAAATGTCTTGAATATTATCCATTCATGCTTTATTATGCCCGGAGTATTTCAAATGACTATTATTTAAGGGATTGAGTTAAATACTCATCCCTATGTTTATATCGTATTGTAGTGATTTCATCGAAAGCAAAACCTCTCAAAAAGATGTTATTGGACTTCAATGTAAAATCATTCATTTTGTTCATCTTTGTCTAAATGCTGTATTTCAATGAAAATATTCTGAAAAAGTTT
>JAVXUP010000982.1:0-257500 GCA_033070095.1 Escallonia herrerae | reverse complement strand
AATTCTTTAGTCTAGGGTTTATTATATATACATGAGTTATAAAAACCAGCCGACCCTAGTTTCTCTTCTTTGCTTGCTGCCACCTTCATTCACGGCTAAGAAACACTGATAGGGGGAGAGGGAGATTAAAGAGGGATCAAGTCTATCCTCTTCTATGCTATTTTCGTGATCTCTTTACATGATATTATGGGATGTTAGGAGCAATAGCCAAATTCAGTTTATGGGTAGCATAGTATAGTAGAATTTCATCCATTGAGTTTATTCCATTTTGTAGATCATAACTTGGTTTCTTTTACCTTTAGTTGGGCGTGAATATTGCGTGATGAATGGGTGAGATCTGTGAGGAAGCCGTGAGGTATTTTTTATGATTGTGTCTATATATGTATGTGTGTGTGTACAAGATATAACGGGGGAACCTACCGTAACGCAGTATATGTGTGTGTGTTTAGTGTTGGCTGTTGGGTGGTTTATGGCTGTGAGAGATAGGGCTACCGCAAGAGAAGATTTTAGGGCTACTGGGACGTTGCATGTGGGTCGTGCAAGGTCCGAGATGCCGTGTGAGTGCTGTGGTAGTGGTGTGATTTGCGGGTAACGGCATGGGAAGAGAAGGCTGCCGCGATGAACAATTGTGGTGCTGTGTTGTGGGTGTAATTGTGGTGCTTAGGAGCGTAAAAAGGTGGAAAAGGGGAGGGGGAAAGGGCTGCCATGGGGCAGCCATACAGGCGCTGTGAAGAGGTTTGATTTGCGGGTAACGACATAGAAGAGGAAGGATTACCGTAATGAACAGCCATGATGCTGTGTTGTGGCTGTGTTTATATGGTGTTTAGTGGATGTAAAAGTGGAAAAAAAATGAAGGGGAAGGTGGCTGCCATGGTGGGCAGCCATGGTGCTGTGCCATGAGTATGTTTATATGGTGTTTAAATGGGTGTAGAAGTGGAAAAAGGGAAAGGGAAGGTGACTGCATGGTGGGCAGCTATGGTGCTGTGCCGTGAGTGGGTTTATATGGTGTTTAAATGGGTGTAGAAGGGAAAGGTGGCTGTCATGGTGGGCAGCCATAGTGCTGTGCATGGGTGTGTTTATATGGTGTTTAGGTGGGTGTGGAAGTGGAAAAAGGGAAGGGGAAGGTGTGGCTGCCATGGTGGGCAGCCGTAGTGCTGTGTCGTGGGTGTGTTTATGTGCATTTAGGTGGGCGTAGAAGTGGAAAAAGGGAGGGGGAAGGGACTGCCATGGTGGGGTGGTGTGATTGGACTGTAAAGAAAAAATAAAAATTAGGGTTAGGGCTAATTTGGTGAGGAAGATGATGAATAGTAGGTTTTTGGTGAGCTGTCACTATTTTGAATTTTTAGGGCTACTTAGACATAGAAATAGGCAAAGTGTAAAACTAAAACTCCTATTATTTTTGGAAAATATTCGAGGTGGAATTTTCTGGGATTTTTCTGAGCTTGGAAATGGTCTAAACTGATTTTATTCATAAAATGGGTTTTTGAATTATTTGGTATAGTAAACAAACTTGGTTTTAGCTAAAACTTTTACAGTGACCTGAACTTACAGAGACGCTTGAGTGTCTAAAATTTTGTGACATTCTGGTAATGTTTGATATATTTTTAAAGAGGAACCTTAACGCTTAGATTAAGGAGCGGTTTAGGGTTATGAACGGAAAATTTCCAGAATGGCTATTTTTATTCGAAAAACTCACCTAGTCATTTAAAAAGTTGGTTCGAGTAAATTCTAGGTATGTAATGGTAAATTGGTAATTTTACGCAAGTCTAAGGGTATTTTGGTAATTTCACTCGCTTGGGAAAATTTAGCACCTAGGCATAATTGAATAGCAACAAATAACATCCCAATGATTTATTGTTTATGTTCTGATAGACAAGGGCTAGGGCAGACTTGGGAACCAGAACTGCCTAGCTATCCAAGGTAAGTACTCCTGCCATATTCCTCCGTATACCCTATTTTCCGTTTATCTATATATATAAATGAATTGTTCCAATTAGAAGTTTTAAAGCCTTTTACATGCTAGTGTTTTTACTATAAGAAATTGAGGCTTTAGCCATCGTCACTATTGCGGTCGTTAAATTAGGCCTTTAATCCTACCTTGATTCTGACTCAGTCAACAAATTTTTTGGCACGAGATTTGGAGACTGCTACTTAGCGACCGCCACGCAGTCGCTAAATTCAATGAGCAATTTTTTTTACCTTGCCTTAATTTGGACTTCCGTCTTCTCTAAACCAATTTCCTTCTCATTCCTCTTTCCCAATTCCCCCCACCACACATCTGCGGCTCCCCCACTCTCCTCCCTTTCCCACCACCCCAAGTACCGGAAGTAGCCTTTGGTCGTCGCCTTCCTTGCCGCCATTGCGAAGGACCACGATAGCATGAAGCATGCCACGTAACTCACAGCGCTCATGTAATTCTTCTGCCTTTTCAGCCTCTTGAATCTCTATCTCTTGGATCTGCAATTCTTCGCTTATCTTGTATCTATAATTGTTCTTATCTCTTGTATGTCTACTCATGTTTTAACTGTCTAAGAGCCAAATTGTAATTTTCTGTTTATACTGAGAGAAACCTAGATCTGTAATTGTGATTTGCTACCATTTAGTGACAAATGGTTGCAGGGGAGTATCTATAATTGTTCTTATCTCTTGTATCTCTACTCATGTTTTAACTATTAAGAGCCAAATTGTAATTTTCTGTTTATACTGAGAGAAACCTAGATCTGTAATTGTGATTTGCTACCATTTAGTGAAAAATGGTAGCAGGAGAGTATATTATCTCTACTGACTTTGATTTGCCAGAAGACCAGACGTGGGTACTTCAAGCGAGCAATTATTTGAGCCAGAGAGAAGGTACTCTGCACTTGGAGCATATCGATATCCTCCCTCTCCTCTTAATGAATAGGTACACTTGTCTATGATGGATCAAAAGTTTGTTCAATAACTAGAAAAATGAAAACATGTTTGTGGATGTGCTAGAAGGTGCTTCATATTTGTATGATAATCTTATAACAACAAAACCTTTTAATACAGGTGGGAAGGAAGATGATTGTGACAAACTTGGGTGGCGATGTGAGTTACTCATTTGTTTGTGATATAGAATGTTCTTGTATATTGCTCTGCCAAGAACCCAGAAGTAGATTTTCTTTCTTTAAGTGCCTTTCACACATGTCTCCTAGGTTCTATGTATAGCACTATAATGTAAATTGCTCAATTCAGATAAACCAAATAGAAAAGATTAGGTCTTTTTACAGTTCTATCACGCTACTTCGAAGCCATAGATATCCCGCCTTTTTAATGCCTTATATCTGGCTTTAAACTGTTTCTCTCAAGTCAATTTGGCTGCCAAGTGCCTTTAGGTTAATTAGTTGATATTCTGTTGCCAATGTCTGTAGTATTTTATTTGGAGCTTTGAATTTATGTATAAAGAGGTTTGGAAAATATAATATCAAAATCAACTCAAGGCTCAGTTGTGTTTGGTCTTGATTGAAACTAAATGTAGATACCTACCACAGAAAGCCAAAATTAAGTACCAAGAGACTCAAATTGGAGCAACTGCAAGATACACCTAGAAATTAGGCATCATTTGCAGGATAAGACTCCTACAATTTCTCATTATGCCTTTTTTTCCTTGTTTACTTAGCATTAGGTTTGAGTTTTGTTGAAAAATTATATGATTTGTCACAAGTGATTCTGATATATTTGGTCTCTTGACTATTACTCTGCAACTTTTACAAAGGAGATATTACATCATTTGACCTTCCAAAAAAGAAACACCAGGTGAGATAACTCTTAGTAATTATCTTCTATTTTCTTGGATGAGTTTTTTACCTGTTGAATAGATTTAAGTATCAAACTAGATAAAAATTTGTTGCCTTTCCGAGAAATGCATAGTGGTGGTGTCATCTGCTTTAGATGCTTAACTCTTGAGTAATTATTGGAATTTGCAGACTATTTTTAGCTATGGTTCTGTCCGAGTTGTTCATGTGTAGACTGGAGATGCTTCAGTTACAATTCTTAAGTTACCGCAGTTCGTTATATGCATATCTATTAGCTTGCATACACGATACATGCAATTCATTTTAGTGAAGTGCGATTTGTTTCAGATTTTCTCGGACTTTCATGAGACCATTTTTCGTAACTTGGCCACCTATGGTGTTACTCATTTACAATTTATATAACTTGACAGTTACATAAACCGTGGAGCGTCTTGTTGAGAAAAATGATTTGTTTCTTCTGTGAATAATAGAGTGTGGGACCCAAGTGCAATTATGTTGCTTTGAACTGAATACATAGGCTGATATATGGGTTGCAGATTTTTATATTGGTATTATTAGAAGTTTCTTTTTTTTTATGTTAAATACATTGGCTGTTTCATTGAGTTTGTTGATTAAATTCTTTTGTTTCATGCAGTGGGGGACTATGCCTAGTGTTGGTGATTCTCCAGGTGGTGAGAAGGTATTAGATCTAGCGTGCTTTCAACAATCCGTGAGGAAAATGACAACCTTGGCACTTCCTTGCTAGAAAATGTTTCTCACAGTACAAACGTTATGAATTTGGACGTTGAAGAGTTCCTGCAGTTTCAAGAGTAGTTACTTTCTTGGTTGGTCCTAGTCTAGGTGTTTAGTTCATTTCTTAATTTTTGGTTCACGACTATGTCTATTATGGAGAGTGAACTTTGTTAATTGTAATTTTGGATATGATTGTTAATCAAATGAAAAAGTTGTGTTAAGCCCTGTGAGTTTTGGAATTATATGATATTAGTTTCATTTATAGTGTAATGATAAGAGTTTACTTATTTTACCAAATAAAATGCAAAGTTTGCTATAAATGAAATGAACGTGCCTTCTTCATCGAGGAACGAAGAAGATGATGTCTGGGTTGGTTGCTCTGCCGGGTAGTGAAAAATTGCTTTTGGATTGATATTAGTTTGCAACAAGTTTTGGACAGGTTATCTTACGTGAATTTTTTTGGGGGCAAAATCAGGTTTAGCGACCGCACATCGCGGTTGCTAAACAAAATAAAAGCGGTCGCTAAATTTAATTTTTCAAAAAAAAAAAATATTAAAATAATTAGCAACCGCCTTTGGCGGTCGCTAATTCGGTCGCCAAATATAATAATATTTAACTAAAATTATTAAAAAATTAAATATTTATATTCAAAAAAAAATATTTAGCGACCGCCCGTGACGGTCGCTAAATTTAGCGACCGATTTTTAAAAACGGTCGCTAAAATTTAGCGACCTGGCCTGTAGCGACCGCTAATCGGCGGTCGCTAAAACCCTTTAGCAACCCCTACCTGAGGTCGCTAAAGGCCCTGTTTCTTGTAGTGTTTTGTGTAAATTGTTTGATGAGAAAATGCATCAAAAATGCCATGAAATGTTTTCTATGAGTAGTGTTTTAAGATGTTAATCTCTTTTAGTTTCTTAAAATATGGTATGCATTGATACACTTTTTATATCTTTTAAATACATTTTATTAACGTACTCGAGTTTGACTCCAGATCTTGAGTTATAATATTTAATAATTGAGGCCAGAAATGCAATGATAGCTCTTGACACCTCATTTCTTTATATTTCTAATATAATAAGAGTTACAAAAAGGAACTTTAAACATATTAATGTTGGTAAAGATCTCCAAACATTAATATTTTAAACAAGGTCCTTAATTTTGTTATTCATTAAATCCAAAAATATAGTAAACATTCAAATAATAAGCTTTATGCAATTCGAAAATCAATTCGAAACATTCAAAATTTTCAAACCTATTATGAATTTATTTGAATATTATTTATCGAAAAAGCTCTTTAACATGAAATATTAATCTGTAAAACAAAAACTATTTAAGAGATTTAATAAGAAAAATTAGGTACTATTTTAAATTCATATTTAAATTTTCTATAAATTCATGAATCTAACTTAATAAATATGTTGGTAAAAGTTTTTATCAATAATTTTCTTGCTCTAAGGTTTTGTGCTATCCTATTTACTTGCATTGGTTAAATGTAGAAATAACATAACATGCAGATTCTATATGAAATATATTATAAAAAATAATGTAAATTTAAAACCTTAATTATGTGAGTATTTTTTAAATCGAACTAATTTTATGTTGGAAAAGTTTTGAAGTAATCTTCTATGGCATTTTTGTTGTGAGTACTTAAACTTTTAAGCATTCTAAATTCTGCATTAGCAGCATACCATTTATAATTTTATTTTAAAATTTAAATTATGAATATAATTGCATATAAAGTCTAAAAAGATATTAGTTATGTTGTGATGCATGTAAACTAAAATTTAAATTGAAAACCTTATTATATCTAAATATAAATCTTACTTAGTAAGCATAGTTTTTGTGAAATCTTGATTAAATTTTGTTCAATAATGTTCTTAATACGAGATTTTGAGCTATCCTATATAGTCCTGTTGGTTAAACTTTATATAATTACATCATACATTAATTACTTTTTTCTATATACTTTGTTAATTGATTACATTTTATCTCTAAAAAATGGTACATCATCCTTACTTAATTAATCGTATTGATTAACTTCATAAATCATATGCTATAAACAAATATATTGACCTAAATTTTCTCTATCAAAATTAAACTAATATGTAATTAATGTTATGGGCAACCCATTCAAAGGTACAAATTATTTTTAAAAGATTCTTAGAGAATAATAAAAATGTTGTGTTATATCAAATTTATCTCCATATGTCCTCCGTTAATTACTTTTTCTTTTTTTGTGTACTAAATAAACTTTTAATCTTTTTTCATCTATATAGTTACCAAATCAGAATTAGCAAATATGCACAAGGATATTGCTTATCGATATTTCACCAGATCGGTGAATTTATTTTATTACAAGAAAGTTCAAGCCAAAAATTAAAGTATCTATCTTTGATGAAGTAATCATGAAATTATAAAATTATGTAATATTTATTTTAATATGCATTTTAAACTACTAAGTAAATTATTGTTAATAAACCGCCCCGTGCTGGGCACGGAAATTTTGGGCTAGTTTGTTTAATGGTAATGCATTTCATAAGATTAAGTGCATTCTATGAGGGAGATTTTTACGGTTAATTTTGCCGTAACTATTAAGGCCACTCTATTATTATTGTTAGCATGATACTACCACTTTTAGTATTTGTTACCAAAACATAAACAAGTTCTTCTTAATGTTATGGTTAATATCTATACTCTGCATATTTAAATAACTTATCTATTTATCTATTTGATTTTTGAAATACCATGAAATATCTCTCCGAGCATCCTTCGGGTACCGAAATCCAAACGAAATGGAGATGATTGAAGCCTTCTTGTCCGGGAAGTAGAGCGTGTAGATTAAGATTTCCTCGTGGATCATGTGTACTCTGGATATAACGTTCATAGTCTTTAATTTGACACCACTTAAACTAGTGGTAGCTACAAAAGTGTATTCTTCAAGGAACAGGTCACTAAAATAAAGCTTCAGAAGCTTCTTGTTGGATAAAGAAAGAAGATGATTGTTCATGAGCTTACACAAGTCATGCAGTAGCCAATTTGAAGATCTTGTTGAGGTTCTATCTAGGGTAATTGGTAGTACGTTTGGAATGCAGAAGATATTTTTAACTGTATACGACACATTGCTTCTCAGGGTAGAGAAGGTATACATTCCTCGAGCAAAGGCCCAAGTGTATCTCATCTGCACTTCTGATATAACTTGTCCCTCGGGAAGCTTACCTCACCTGCGGTTTCTCCCCCTCTCTCCCTCCCATGGCTAATTTGGCGAAACATCTATTTAACAGAAATTCGAATAAGTGGAGACGCAGACGAGATAATCAAGCTTTGTGGAGAGATTGAAGACGGCCCATTGCACATAATAACCGCACAGAATGACACTATCCTCCACCTGGCCTCGTCCTCTAAGCGCAAGCACCTAGCTGGCCTCTTGCTCAATGAGGTGCAGCCAAGTCTCTATGGCAAACTGTTGCTGCCAAATGACTCGGTAAATACTATACTCCACGAGGCAGCTGATGCCAATAGCGGATTTTTAACTGCCGTGGCCATGGAGAATAAAGCACCACAGTTGCTCTATATACGTAACAAGAGTGGAGAGACAGCTCTGTTCCGTGCAGCCTACAAGGACAAAGATGGAATGTTTCATCTTCTTGACTCTCGAATGGGCAGCCTACAAGTGAACAATGAAGAACATCGTCGAGCGTTTCATGTAAGGAATGATGGAACTAGTATACTCCACGACTCCATCCTCGCCGAGAATTACCGAGAGTACCCAACTTGAGCATTTTTTTTTTTGGCTTTTAAGAAGAACTGCATTTCAACAACTTGAGCATTTTGAAACAACTTAAAATTGAATGAATTACCCATGCGTGGTATCAAATTACACAGGGCCAATATGTCTATGAACATGCATATGCATATTAATGATGAGCATAAAGCTTTTACGTACTGTTGGAATGAATTTTGACAATAGTTTGCTTGAACTTGTATATGTTGTGTAAGACTCATAATCCCACATCGGAGAGATTAGAGAAGTCAAACGAGTTTATAAGTTGGTAAGCATATTGAGCTTATCGGATATCTAGTGAAGTCCACATCTTAGCAGGGTTTTGGCTCAAGTCAAATCTACCGAAAAACTAGTTAATTAGGCGCATCACGTGTTACTCAGCAAAAGCGGCGCATCACGTGTTACTCAGCAAAAGCGGCGCATCACGTGTTACTCAGCAAAAGCCCACGCGGGCCTACTTTTTTGCTAAATTTCTATTTAATCTTTGGGCAAATTACATCTAGAACGCCTGAGGTTTACCATAATTATACTCAGCACCTACTAAATATTTTTATTACACTCCACTTCCTGTAGTTTGTCAGCGTTTTGTACATCACCCACTTATGTCAGGAAAACGTCAAAAAAAGTTAGGGCATCATATATTTAATATGATATATCAAAAATACCCATTAGGTCTTCCCTAGTTCCTTACGGGCCAATACCAAGTCCCCACCTTGTGGTTGTGGTGAAAACTTTCAGGTACTCTCCCAATTAGTAGGGACTGGCTTCTCCCTGATATCATCGCCAGTCTTGATAATTAGTATACTCATGATTATGTGGTCCACAGTTCTTTCAAGTTCCTAATTGATCGCAAGCTCTTATTGTAAAGACATAAGCTAAAGATGATTATATTGGTTTAAATAACATGTATTGCTTTTGATTTTGTTTCATCTGCAAAGCTGCCAGGAAGGATCTTCATTTATCCCATCAAAACCTGATGATCTTTTAATATTGAAGCTACTTATCTGTGCGGTTGAGCTTACTTGTTGTCATTTGGAGGCAAAAACTTGATTGAGCATGCATAGTTCAACTCATTACTGGATGGATGATGTTGATTTCATGCAGCATATGAAAAGCCAACACTTGCTAAGCTTTCAGTTGTAAAAATGTTGCAGTAGGCGTGCCACTGCAAAGAAATGGAAGGAAAACATGGCATTGGTGAGACGTGTAGGGATAAGCTAGCCGTTGTTAGTATTTTTTCAAAATATAGTGTCAAAGTGGTTCATTTTCTTTGTCAAAATGATGAAAGGAAGATGAAGAAGCAAAGTGGGAGGAATCCCACATAGAAGGGAATTGGAAAAGTAAGTGGGTATATAATAAAGAACTCCACTTACTTTAATACTTATGTGGTGTGCTAAGGTGTATGCATGTGCACCGAGTAGCGCGATTGTTCCTTGTATGGCGTATGGTGCACCATACGAGGAACGATCGCGCGCGCGTGGTAGTGGGCTGTGAGGCGCAATGTGCGCTTTGATGGCGCACTTTGCACTTCGCAATTAGACGCCTTTAAGTTTTCGTGACGAAAACTAGGCCGTCGGTGCAACGGTTCGGGTCGGATCCGACTGTTAGCAGCTGAGTAGTTACACTTGCACTGGTTCGGGTTATGCCCGAACGGTTGCACCTGTTGAGAGCTGGTTAGTTACCAGTCCATATCTGGACAGTTAATCTTAACGGTTTCTAATCCGACGGTCCAGATTGCTTGGGTGCATGATGAAAGGGTATGACCCTTGATTAGCAACCACTAGTGCTTTAAATAGAGCACAATGGTCCGAAAATCTGACCATATAGATGAGCCTCTAATCTCTTCTCCTTTCTGCAGATCTTTTACAATAAGAAATTTCTGCAGAATTTCTTAGTTGTAAACCCATTATCCAGTATTTCATACACTTTTCTGTGGAGTGAATATCGTGTGTGCAAGCGCTATTCACTAGTGCGCTTCGTTGTATCTTAGAGGGTATTTGCCTGTAACCCGCTGCACACCAATTTTAGGTGGGGGCAAATATAAACTTAAGGAGAGCGTTTTACAACGTGCCTCGAAGCCGATCCTCTTTCAGTCACAAAGCCATTTCATAATAATCCAACAATCTTAAGTTTATATTCTGCAACAATGGCGTTCGTGACGTTGAAAGACATGGGCTCGGATTTCCACCGCTTGGAGCATTTTGATGGTGGGGACTTCGTTCGTTGGCAAAGGAAGATGCACTTTCTACTAGTAACAGTGAAAGTGTACTATGTGATCGTGAATCCAAGACCTCCGGAACCTGGTGAAAATGAGGAAGAAAGTGTTGCGAAGACACGTGAAAGATTGAGGTGGGATCAAGACGATGAGATATGTCGAGGACATATTCTGAATGGCATGTCCAACACGCTATTCGATTCCTATCATACTGTCAAGACCGCTAAGGAACTTTGGAACCAATTGGAGCGTCGCTACATCACCGAGGATGCCACCAGTAAAAGGTTCATCGTTTCTAAATTTTTTGATTACAAAATGGTTGATGGTAGGTCGGTTATGGAACAGTTTAATGAGATTAAAAGTATTCTTGATCGTTATTCCCAACACAAGTTAGCCTTGGATGAGTTTATCGTGGTTACGTCTATCATTGATAAATTGCTTCCTTCTTGGAAGAATTTTAGGAACAGCCTTAAGCATCGCAAGGAAGACATCAACCTTGACGAGTTGGGTACTCATCTTCGGATTGAGGAAGACTTGCGCATGGAAGAAAAGTCTAAAAGCGAGGGTGTTTCTAAAATCTTGGCCGTGGAAGAAGGAGAATCATCCAAGAAGAACTCCCGTGAGAGCAAGAAAAGGAAGCTTCAAGGAAATGACGACGACGACAAGGACATGAAGAAAAAACACAAAGGAAAGTGTTTTCACTGTGGCAAACCAGGGCACTATAAGCGTGATTGCCGTGCCTTGAAGAAACAAAAAAAGGCGACCGAAAATAATTTAGTCGCGGTAATCAGTGAGGCAAATATCCTTGAAGATGACGACGCATGGTGGATAGGCTCGGGTGCGACAAAGCATGTGTGCAAGGACAAGAGGTTTTTTACAACCTATGAACCGGTAAGGGATGGAAGCCTTCTTTACATGGGAAAACTCGTCAATTGTGCAAATTGTGGGCAAAGGAAATGTCGAGCTCGAGTTTACATCCGGAAAAGTTGTCACCCTTATCAATGTTTGTTATGTACCCGAAATTAGGAAGAATTTAGTTTCGGGTTATATGCTTAACAAGTTTGGTTTCAAACTTGTTTTTGAAGCTGATAAGTTTGTACTCTCTAAGGGAGGGATTTTTGTGGGAAAGGAATATCTTTGTGAGGGATTGTTTAAACTTAATATTAATAATAAGAATATTATTTCTGCTTATATTATTGAGTCACAATCTTTTCTTTAGCATAATCGTTTAGGACATGTTAATACTAGAAAAATTAATGACATGATTAAATTAAATATTTTGCCTAGTATGCATGTAGATAAAGGATTTTGCAAGACATGTATGCTCACTAAAATCACTAGAGCTCCTTTTCCAAATGGACAAAGAGAGTCTAAGATTTTAGATTTAATACATAGCGATTTAGGAGATTTTCACTCCTCTCCTTCATTAGGAGGAAACTCATATTATGTGACCTTCATTGATAATTATTCTAGGTATTGCTATATTTATTTATTGCATAATAAAAGTGATGTCATGCCTAGTTTTGTCACATATAAAAATGAAGTAGAAAATTTTTGTGATGCCAAAATAAAAATACTTAGAACCGATAGGGGAGGAGAGTACTATGAGCCACCATTTTTTTGAAGAAAATGGCATAGTGCATGAACTCCCTGCACCGTATACACCACAACAGAACGGTGTAGCGGAAAGAAAGAATCAGACATTAGTCGAAATGGTTAATGCCATGCTCTCCAACTCGAGTCTAGGAAAAGGATTTTGGGGGGAAGCTTTATTAACAGCTTGCTACATATTAAATAGAGTTCCAACTAAAGGAAATAACATTACTCCTTATGAGTTATGGAAGAAAAGGAAGCCTAATCTGAATTATTTTAAAGTTTGGGGTTGTAGGGCCGTTGTAAGAGTTCCAGAACTAAAAAGGAAGAAATTGGGTGAAAGAGGTATTGAATGTATTTTCATTGGTTATGCTTTACACAGTAAAGCATATAGGTTCATGGTAGTGGAACAAAATGATTATTATTCTAAAAACACTATCATTGAATATAGAGATGCCATCTTTGACGAAAGTAAGTTCCAATCACTTCCTAAGCAAGTTGAGCAAAAGGAAGGTCAACGTGACGTTGAGGAAAACCATGAAAATGAAGTGGAACCTAGAAGGAGCAAACAAATGAGAATTGCTAAAACCTATGGACCCAATTTCTACATGTATTTGGTAGAAAGAACTAGGACGGCAATACAAAACTCCATACCGATTGTTTTAAATGTGGAATCTGACCCTAGGACTTATGAAGAGGCCATGAGGTCTCAAGATTCTTCTTTTTGGAAGGAAGCAATAAATGAAAAGATTGATTCAATCATGGGAAATGGAACATGGAAATTGGTGGATTTACCACTTGGTTCTCAACCCATTGGTTGTAAATGGATCTTCAAGAAAAAGTTAAGGGTTGATGGATCGATTGAAAATTTTAAGGCAAGGTTAGTGGCTAAGGGTTTTTCCCAAAAAGAAGGTGTTGATTATTTTGACACTTATGCACCAGTTGCAAGGATAGCCACTATTGGGGTGCTTATTGCACTAGCTTCCATCCATAAGCTAGTTATTCATCAAATGGATGTTAAAAACGGCATTCTTAAATGGTGAATTAGATGATGAGGTATACATGCAACAACCGGAAGGGTTTGTTGTACGTGGGCAAGAAAATAAAGTTTGTAAGTTGATTAAGTCATTGTATGGACTTAAGCAAGCCCCTAAGCAGTGGCATCAAAAGTTTGATCAAATTGTGATGTCTAATAGTTTTAAAATACATGAATCGGATAAGTGTGTGTACAATAAGTTCGATGGCGGTAAGGGAGTTATCATTTACTTATACGTAGATGATATGCTCATTTTTGGTACTGACTTGGAACAAGTTGTAAAGACAAAGAAATTCTTATCCAATAAATTTGAAATGAAAGACATGGGTGTTGCTGACGTGATTTTAAGAATTAAAATCATAAGGAATAATGGTTGCATAACCTTGTCACAATCTCATTATATTGAGAAGGTGTTAAAAAGGTTTGACCATTTGGATAGCACACCAGTTAGTACTCCGTTCGATGAGAGTATTAAGTTGTCTCCTAATGATGGTAGAGCTGTGAGACAACTAGAATATGCGAGTGCAATAGGCTATTTAATGTATGCCATGACTTGTACTAGACCGGATATTGCTTATGCAGTAGGAAAACTTAGTAGATATACTAGTTGTCCTAGTAATATGCATTGTAATGCAATATATAGGGTCTTTAAGTACCTTAAAAGAACCATGGAGTTCAGCATATGTTATAATGGGTATCCTTCTATTTTGGAAGGATACACAGATGCCAGTTGGATTACGAATCGAGAGGATTATGCTTCCACAAGTGGATGGATTTTCACATTTGGTGGGGGAGCATATATCCTGGCCTTCGAAGAAACAGACTTGCATGACTGATTCTACCATGGCAGCAGAGTTTATTGCTTTAGCTGCAGGGGGCAAGGAGGCAGAATGGCTAAGGAATTTACTTTTAGAGGTTCCTTTATGGCCTAAGCCTATGGCTCCGATATCGATAAGGTGTGATAGTCAATCAACTCTATCACGAGCATGTAGCGAAGTGTATAATGGAAAGTCTAGACATATTGGTCTTAGACATAGCTACGTGAGGCAGTTGATTACCGAAGGTGTAATCACATTGGAATATGTGAGGTCATTGGAAAATTTAGCGGATCCGTTAACTAAAGGGCTTCCAAGGTAAATGATTATTAGGACCTCACAAGGGATGGGACGCAAGCCCAAGTCAAGGATCAGCAATGATGGAAATCTCGACTTAACGCTTGCTAACAGCAAGTCTTGAGTTCAATGAGTCAAAAGTACATTATGATGGTGATTGCAAGCACAAATTTTAGTCATCCCAAGGTAATGTGCTTGGTAACCGTAATGAAGAACTAGGGTGAGTATTATACTCTTAATAGGTCTATAAAAGGATCATTCTTTGGAGTGTTAGTTACGGTACACTCTTGATAGACCTGACTAGTGAGTGTGAAGTGGGGCCGCTTTTGTCGAGTTTAAAGGGCTTAACTTTAGAGCACTCATGAAAAACAAGATACAAATTACATGGCCATTTATTGTATAAGCAGTTTTCTGGATTTGTGTATGGATAGGAGTTTCATGTGTGATATGTGACCGGCTAGTCAACAAGGATAGGTGGTTCAAAGTTTATCTACCACACTTTTTCAGATTAGTCTTGTTATGTAATCACTAAGTGAAGATTCAAGTAGTAAGACATCTTCATTTATGCATGTACTTCACTGAATAATAAGATCTGGTTTTTTGTTTTGTTTTTATTTTATATTTTGTAAAATGGTGGGGATTATTAGTGTTTTTTCAAAATATAGTGTCAAAGTGGTTCATTTTCTTTGTCAAAATGATGAAAGGAAGATGAAGAGGCAAAGAGGGAGGAATCCCACATAGAAGGGAATTGGAAAAGTAAGTGGGTATATAATAAAGAACTCCACTTACTTTAATACTTATGTGGTGTGCTAAGGTGTATGCATGTGCACCGAGTATGGTGCGAAGCACCATACGAGGAACAATCGCACCCGCGCGTGCGATCGTGGTAGTGGGCTGTGAGGTGCAATGTGGCGCTTTGATGGCGCACTTTGCACTTCGCAAGACGCAATTAGACGCCTTTAAGTTTCGTGACGAAAACTAGGCCGTCGGTGCAACGGATCGGGTCGGATCCGACCGTTAGCAGCTAAGTGGTTACACTTGCACTGGTTCGGGTTATGCCTGAACGGTTGCACCTGTTAGGCAGCTGGGTGGTTCCAGTTTGGGCCAGACCCACCTGTTGAGAGCTGGTTAGTTACCAGTCCAGATCTGGACCGTTAATCTTAACGGTTTCTAATCCGACGGTCCAGATTGCTTGGGTGCATGATGAAAGGGTATGACCCTTGATTAGCAACCACTAGTGCTTTAAATAGAGCACAATGGTCCGAAAATCTGATCATATAGATGAGCCTCTAATCTCTTCTCCTTTCTGCAGATCTTTTACAATAAGAAATTTCTGCAGAATTTCTTAGTTGTAAACCCGTTATCCAGTATTTCATACACTTTTCTGTGGAGTGAATATCGTGTGTGCAAGCGCTATTCACTAGTGCGTTTCGTTGTATCTTGGAGGGTATTTGCCTATAACCCGCTGCACACCAATTTTAGGTGGGGGCAAGTATAAACTTAAGGAGAGCGTTTTACAACGTGTCTCGAAGCCGATCCTCTTTCAGTCACAAAGTCATCTCATAATAATCCAACAGCCGTGAGGAGATCAGACCGAACCTTATTCCTTTGAAATTTTAGGCCCAAAACTAAACTCTAGGCCACACCTTAAAGCACTTTCATGCCATTTTCAAATCTTCTCCGGCCAGTAAGAATCAGAGCATGTTCACTGCAAGAAAGACTATGTTTCCCAACAAATTTTTAATGACGGATGAAATTCTGCCGCTAAAAGTTTCCTTTACTGACGGAATATTCCGTCGTTAAAGGTCCATCGCTAAGAACTTTTACCAACGGAGGTCTGTCGCTAAAAGACTTTTACCAAAGGAATTGTCCGTCGGTAAATGGCTTTAATGACGGTCATTTACCGACCGACAATATGTTACTAGCTATCTTTCTTGTATTTTCAATATTTGACTGTTTTTGGCTCTAAAAAAATTTAAAATTACTTTAGCAACGGATAATTACTGACGGAGCTGTCGGTAAAAGTATTTTTTCCAATTCCTTTTATGACTTTAGCGATGGCCAAAATGCAAAAATCCTAATTTTTCTCTCTCTCCCGCCACTTCTCCTTTCTCTCTCTTCCTCTCGGCAGCCCCGCCGTTTATCTTCTCTGGCCTTCTCCTCCGCCTACCGGCCACCGTAATCCGCTGCCTCTCTACCCCGCAACCATGTTTGCTCGCCGACGACAGTTTCAGCAATTCCCTACAGCCACCATGCCACCAAGCCCCCCCCCCCCCCCCCCCACCAATCGCATCACCGCGCTGCCACATCACACCTTGACCCCAGACATGAAGGCTTGAGATTCGGTCGCTGCCACACAACCACCCGCCACCACCGCCGCCATTGCCACCTCCCACTGTGTGCCACTGCAGTTCTGAACCCGCATTTTTTCGGCTAATTGTACGTGTTTTTCTACTTAATAATAATGCATTTAGATTTATGTCCTTTTCATATGTTAGATAGTTGAAAATCATAGTACATGTCTGCTCCTTAACATCTATGAAGTCAATCTTTAATTGGTTAAGTGTTATATACAATTAGCAACGAGTATTGTGTACGTTCTTTTAATGTAGGAAATGCTTCCCAACCCAATTTTAATGAAGTGATTGGCAATCCCATGGATGACGACGAGCAGAATCTTGATGTTGCTATTGACGATGACTGAGCTAGACATGTCTCCCCTGCCCTCCTGGATATCTCAGTCCCCTCCCCTTTTGGTCCATTATGACTTTGATTTGTTATGTTTATGCATTCGTCACTTCAGTTGGGTGGGCAGATATTGATGGTTTTCTATATATTTCTAACATGTATAAATTGGTGTTAAAGTAGAAAGCAAATATGAGATTATTGTGTATATAAATTACTCATTTAGGATTAACTAATTACTGATTTAGCTCTGGCAATTGCTTCTGCCTATTCTCCTCTGTTCCCGTTGTATTCACTTCTTTCTTCATTGTTTTCTCTGTAGCGCCCTCCGGCTTTACAACGAATGATGTCCTCCTTTGTCTGCACTATTGTGTATTTTTCAAATCATAACAGGATACTGATAATTGTTTCTCGCTTTGAAGCTCACGTTTGTAATCCAGCTGGTTTCGTTTGAGTTGAACTAATCATAATCCAGCTGATTTTCAATTGAGTTGAACAATTTTCCTACTTCCTCGCCATGACCCAAAACAAAACTTATCATGATCAAGCTGATTTCCCATTTTGGACATCCGAACGTCATCATTGTAATCAATGATAACAGTGATTGGAATTCACGAGTTTGCGTGATTAAACCATTAACATCCAGCAAAGAACAAGAGTCCCCAGTGACGGGCCAACGCTGTCTGATTGTGTCCATGTATATCCCCATTCACACTTGTAATTCAAACTCATCTGTCATCAAACTTTTTCTCCCGTTCTCTGTGTGTGCATCTCTCTCTGCTCAGTGCTCTTGATGATGATCTGGGAAAGCAACATATCAGCAGGAGTTCGCGTGTGTCACGAAAGTATGATACCTTCTTATATTCTCAAAGTCTGCACTGAATTATTTTTGTGTACCCCCTAAAGCACTGCCTTGTAACTTTATTCACTTTTTGAGTACGAGACAATGAACTTTTATTTAGGAATCTTTAGTGCATCAGGATGCTGCTTAGTGGCGGATAAACATTTCAAGAGCACAAGATACGTTTGTTGGGACTATATTTACAAGCTAATGATTAATCAGTGCAGTACCCGGCATGTTTAGCATGGAAGAAGTCATTTTCACTTTCCAGAGAAACTTACTGGTATTCAGATAAGGCTCAGTCTAGAGAAACTGTTCAAGTAGAGACCCTTTTACTTGATCTTTCCGTTTGCTTTTTCCAATTTTAGGAAACCATTAGCATGAACTCCTCTTTTAATAAACTAAGACCCGAAGGAACAAGAACATGAGGCCGAAAGGCCAGATACAGATGGAGATAGAAGAAGAAAGAAATTCACTGCAGTTTAACATGCAAAGTTAGTTGTGACGTTTTTAAGAAAGTATGCTGAATGATCTCCCAAAGATTAGTAGGTTTAATGTCACTAAAGTGATTTGTATTGGAATCTGGCATATTCAACTGTCCTTACAGAATTCTAGTCTATTGATCTATCAGTCTAACAATCTCACAGACTTTTGTCATTTCAATTAAATTTGACAAAAGAAGGTTAATGTTAGTTACAATAATGTGCATAGAAAATGATGCTTTTAATAAAGTGCTTTAGGGGTTCCATCTAAAGCGAGAAAGTATAAAGTCTGTCATGTGTTTAACCATCTAATGTGTGTGAAACCGTTCACAGCGTACTGTTAAATTAGAATCACGTACTAATCATGCATAATGTCAGGCTTAATGAAATATTTAACGTATCTCCTATTCCCTTCTAATTCCAATGTCAAAATAACCTGTCAAATAAAAATTGGAAAATGAAGGAAAAAAAAACACAAGGGACCAGAAAGAAATGAATTTGAAGTTCGCAAAAGGAATGGTTTGTTGGTAATTTAAGGGAAACTGCAGAGTGATCATTTTTAGTTGTCTGTAAGAACTTAGCAAGTCTTTGCAAATGCCCCAATCATTGATATATGATCCAGTGGGTCATTCTCTTTGCCATTGATTAGATTATTAACAGGTGATGGAATTTGTTTCTTTCCTGCTAGTTGGTTCTGACCTGAAAATTACAAACTGTGCGCTCAGGTGTTTCAACTAAGGAGATTTCTAAGGATACTAATGCGACAACTGGAGAAGGTAAAAGGCTACACCAAGTTACCCAGACAAAACTATGTCCAAGTCTCCATATCTGATTGAAGTACCTCTTCCCAGTCTCATAATTTTCCTTTTAATGACTTTTCCACATAGAAGTGGTTGGTTAAAAGTGGTTTGATATCCATAACTTGAATCCTCTAAACAATCTCAAATCAAGATGATTCATGAAATTGCACATTCTAAACAAAAAGGACCCTAAAAACCTTGATCCGAGGCCTAAACTAGGTGCAATTGCGACATTAATGACTTCCCTGTTCAATGTGACAGAAAAATTCCTTCAAATTTTAACTGATCACTGGTGCATATCAAGGACACCAATTGCAATTTATTTCACTTCCAATTTAGACTAATATTATGAATTTTCTTTCTTGGGATTAAGTTGATACGGGCTTTAAAGTACCCTTGTGGGAAGCTATTCGAGCAGAAAAGCAGAGATATGAATTAGCTCGGCAACTGGCCGGGTTCTTGATTGAAAAAGACACCTCATGGGAGGCAACTGAATCTGCAATGGACGAAAGTAAGCCCAAGACCCACAAGTATGGGAGGGTATCCACTGTTCACCAGAACCAGGATCATGAAGGTTCACGAAGAAAGGCCCCAACAAGTGATGAAAGCGGGACTGAAGATACCCTTAGTTTTAGGGAGCACGAAAAAAGTCAAGAAATGAATGAAAAAGTCGCAGAGACTCCATTAATTCTGGCAACTAAATCAGGCTGCACAGTTATTGTGGAGGAAATACTAAGAAAGTATCCTCAGGCAGTAGAGCATGTTGATGCCGAAGGGCATAACATTTTACATGTAGCAATCAAGTATCGGCACATAAAGGTTTTCAATATAGTGGAGAGAATGGGAATTCCCATGACGCGGCTAATAAGAAAGATAGATGACAATGGGAACTCCATACTGCACTATGTTGGCATAAAGGCAGAAGATCACGGAACAGAAGACATGCGAAGCCCTGCTATGCTATTGCAAGAGGATTTGCTTTTGTTTGAGGTGCATTCTGCTGATTCATTACTCCAACTGCGTCCACATGCTCACAAATTATTATGCGCGCACATCATATTTCATAGCATAGAAGCATAGAAATTGCATTTAGCTTCAAGCACCTTATTGTGTTTTTGTTGCATGATACTCCCGCCGTCCCATTATGCGAGTCCTTCTTTCCTTTTTTTGGATGTTTGACAATATGACTCCCCTCCAAAAAGGTTTCTACAGAATTACATGATCTTCTGCATGACACCTTTAATATGCAAGTGTGATAAAGCAATTAAGCACAAGAAAAGATTGTATATAAAATGTTTGACTGTCAAAGGAGGACTCAGATTATGGAATTGAAGAAGTACTGAGATGATTGGCGAAGCAGGTTTTTTTTGGTGTAATGCATCTGAACACAATATCTTCTGATGCAGCGTGTCCAGAAAGTCTCCACCACCCATTTTATTAAGCACTTCAACTGCAATAGGAAGACTGCTGAAGAGTTATTTGCAGATAGTAATGCTCAAATTCGTGAGAACGCCAAAGAATGGTTAAAGCGCCCTGCTATGCTATTGCAAGAGGATTTGCTTTTGTTTGAGGTGCATTCCGCTGATTCATTACTCCAACTACGTCCACATGCACACAAATTATTATGAGCGCACATCATATTTCACAGCATAAAAGCATAGAAATTGCATTAAGCTTCAAGCACCTTATTGTGTTTTTCTTGCATGATACTCCCTCCGTCCCATTATGTGAGTCTCCTTTCCTTTTTTGGGATATCTGACAAGATGACTCCCCTCCAAATAGGTTTCCATAGAATTACATGATCTTCTGCGTTGCACCTTTGATATGCAAGTGATAAAGACAATTAAGCACAGGAAAAGATTGTGCATAAAATGTTTGACTGTCAAAGGAGGATTCCGATTATGGAACTGAATGAGTACTGAGACAATTGGTGAAACAGATTTTTTTTGGTATCATGCATCTGAACACATAATATCTTCTGATGCAGCGTGTCCAGAAAGTCACCACCACCCATTTCATTAAGCACTTCAACTGCGATAGGAAGACTGCTGAAGAGGTATTTGCAGATAGTAATATTCAAATTCGTGACAATGCCAAAGAATGGCTAAAGCGTACTGCTGAGAATTGTTCAATTGTAGCTGTGCTAATTGCCACCATTGCCTTTGCTGCTGCCTACACAGTACCAGGAGGTCCAAACCAAAATACTGGTTATCCGATCCTTGTTAATAAACCTTTCTTTATCATTTTCACTATGGCAGACGTACTTTCCCTCGCGTTTGCCTTGACATCGGTGATAACATTTCTTTCGATCCTCACATCACCCTTTCGGTTAAAGGACTTCAAACTGTCTCTTCCCCAGAAATTAATGCTAGGTGTCACTTTTCTCATCTTCTCCGTTTCAATGATGATGTTGGCATTTGCAACAACCGTTATCTTGCTGATACGTAACAGGGAACAATGGACAAAAATAGCCTTGTACTCTGTGGCATTCTTCCCGGTCACCATCTTTGCATTGTCATACATCCCTCTTTATATGTCACTCATCAAGACTCTGGAGTACTCACTCAAGAAAATATGGGCTGTATTTCCTCGATCAGAAAGTGGCTTGCCTCATCGTTCTTGGACTTTTAAACCATTCAAAGTTCGTAAATCCCATGCCAGGAGTGGTGCTAGTTCCACATATCCTTCTACACTTAAAACTACCCGATATCCGGTTTGAAAAGTCCAAAGGAAATTGGGAAATTAAGGAGTGGTGAGTATCGGGTGTTGTGTGTTACCTTGTATGTACGGCAGTGTGAAGTGTCCGTGTTACATAGTATGGTTCCCTATGTCCAGATTGCATCGATGTTGGAGTTGACTAGTCTTTATGGACAATATGAATCTTTGAATAAAGAATGTATTTAACTTGTGAAAATTTACCTAAAAAAATTGGAACCCTTACATGAACTTAATATATCAAAGTTCAATATTTCAGCTGATAATATGATTAAGAATCAACATCATATGGTAATAATCCTCTTATCAGTAGTACATTATCTAATTTTTTTAGTATGTTAGACTGCCCATTAGCCCAAATCATTGAGACATAACAGTTCAATAAGCACTGTAAATACTTCGCCCGGATATTCGCTTTGTCATAATCAGCTCCACCATGGACTCCCTGAAATCCTCTCTAGGATCATAACAAGACATCTCTGTGGCAAGCAAAACAATGAATCTAGTTTCTTTAGTCATTTGGTCTAACCTTTCCAGAACCATTGCATGCTATAGGCTAAGCCTGCGCCTGCAACTGCAACACAACTACACAAGGCTCTGCAACCTCTCAGCTGAAGCTTTTGCTTCTTTAGCCCTCTGGAGCTTTGCATTCTTAGGCATTGACTTGAGAAAGTATTGAAGGGCAAAATATCATATATCCACAATTGGAGAGTAATGCTCTGCTTTGTGATAATGCCAAAGAATGGCAGAAACGCACTGCTGAAAATTGTTCAATTGTTGCTGCGCTCATTGCTACAATCGCCTTTGCCACAGCCTTCACTGTACCAGGAGGTCCAAAGCAAGAAACTGGTTATCCTACGAACGTCTATTTATCCTTTTTTAACCATGGCAGACATAATATGCCGTACAAAGTGCCTCGACATCCGTCATCCTTGTTCTCTTAATCCTCACTTAACCAGATCCATTGAAGGACTTTGAGCAGTCTCGTCCCCAAAAATTAATGCTAGGAATTACTTTATTGATCATCTCGGTTTCCACCATGGCATTGGCCTTTGTAGCAACTGTTCTTGTGCAGATACATAGCAAGGAACAGAGACAGAAATTGCGTTGTACTCCCTTGCAATTCACATGAACTGGTGTAAATGACATGAATTGCTTTTGAGTATTGTTTCATCTGTGCAGTTGAACTTGCGTATTGTGATGGTTGTCATTTGGAGGCAAAAAATTGGTTGAGCAGGCCTAGTTCAACTCATTATTACGTAGATGATGTTTACTTCATACAGCGGATGAAAACCCTGAACTCCCAACGCTTTCAGTAGTAAAAATGCTGCATTAGACGTGGCACTGCACAGGAATGCAAAGAGAACATGGCATTGGTGAGACATGTAAGGATTAGCCGTGAGTGGATCAGACGAACGTTTTTCCTGTCAAATTTCGGGCCCACAGTGCAACTCTATGCCACACCTTAGAACACTTTAATGCTGTTTTCAAATCTTCTCCAGCCAATATAGAATCAGAGTACGCTGTGATTAGGAAACCCAATGCTGTTGTCCCTTCAGCAGAGGGAAACTCCAAAGCCAGTCCCTTGAGAATGCTATAATTGATTGACGGACAGGGGCGGAGCACCCCCATGACCAGGGGGGTCACGGCACCCCCCAAAATTTTGAAAAATTCTTTGTCAATTTTCTAATAATGGGTAATCGTAGTTAAAATATTTATGAAAATACTACACTATATTGCAATATAATGTATTAGGATTTTATTTTATTGTCCTTTTGAGTTTCTTTGCCACCGACCGTCATAATTTTTGACTTTGTCATTCCTTTCAAATTTCATATCTTCAGATTACAAAGAAACACCAATAGATGAAAATTAGTTCTTTTTCTTATTGTCAATTCCTATAGTTTGTTGTTCACAACCTATTCGGACCGCACTCCAGGGCCCGCTAAGGGACCCCTATTGCACGACACGTCACCCGCTTGTCAGTTAAAATTGCTCAACATCATTAGTCGGTCAAAGCGCTCCGTGCCTCGAGCATCAGGACGACGATCAAACTCAAAGTGCAGATTCCCCCCGAGGGGTCGGCCACCCCCCTGAGAAGGGGGTCGGCCACCCTCTTTGGAAGGGGGTCGGGCACCCCTGTCTTTGGGGGAGGGAACCTGCTTGTCGCTGCTATCATGTCATTCAACGCATTCTGCGATGCTCACTCATCACCAGTAGTCACGTGACGCCCATTGTCGGCTGCACATCGTTGTCGCAACAACCGTCACTCACGGACGCGTATTGTTGTCTAGGTATCATGCCGCGACACTCGTCGCCGCTCTTGTATGGCATCTTCATAATACATGCACCGGCACCATAATGCCCTCGCAAGCTCAATCAACTGACGGGCTCACAACCATAATGCCCTCGCCGGCTCAATCAACTGACAGGGCTCCGACCCTCGCGGCGGGACGGGCTAGCAACCCTTAAGCCCTCGCCGGCTCAATCAACTGACGGGCTCCGGCCCTCGCGGCAGGACGGGCGCACAACCATAATGCCCTCACCGGCTCAATCAACTGACAGGGCTCCGGCCCTCGCAGCGGGACAGGCTCTAACCCTTAAGCCCTCGCCAGCTCAATCAACTAATGGGCTCCGGCCTTCGCGGCGAGACGGGCTCGCAACCCTTAAGCCCTCGCCGGCTCAATCAACTGACGAGCTTCGGCCCTCACGGCGGGATGGGCAAGCAACCCTTAAGCCCTCGTCGGCTCAATCAACTGACGGGCTCTGGCCCTCGCGGCGGGACGGGCTCGCAACCCTTAAGCCCTCGCCGGCTCAATCAACTGACAGGGCTCCGGCCCTCGCGGCGGGCTGGGCGCGCAACCATAATGCCCTCGCCGGCTCAATCAACTGACGGGCTCCGGCCCTCACGGCGGGACGGGCGCGCAATCATAATGCCCTTCGCCGGCTCAATCAACTGAACGGGCTCCGACCCTCGCGGCGGGACGGGCACGCAATCCTAATGCCATCGCCGGCTCAATCAACTGTTGGGCTCCAGCCCTCGCCAGCACAATCAACCGACGGGCTCTGGCCCTCGTAGCAAGATGGGCTCACGACCCCGAAGCCATTGCCGGCACAATCACTCGACGGGCTCACGTGGGCTCCGTTCGTAGTGCTCCGGCATGAGGACCCCTCGCCATGGACTCTGAGTATCGAGCTGCAAGCATGTACGCTCATGTTACCATTGATCATCGACATCGCCAGGGCAATAACCCCCGGGTCACTCCGGGACAGGAGCAGGTCCTCGGAGGGCATCGTGCCTAGCCCGCCTGACAGTTGGCTACAGGGGCAACCCTCGCCGCTATCAGGATCTCCGCCCGTCTCTTGACGCATCTCGTGGGATTCAGTAAGGGCTTGGACTGGAGGCTGGGGCAACGGGCTACTCTGATCATGCTACCGCGGCATGGTCAGTCTCCTCAGACAGACAGAGAGATGCTGCAAGGGCAGGGCAGGGCAGCACGAACTCGGGGACCGGCAGTCTAACGGAGAATCGATACTTTGGACCCCCTGGTGACGTGTTGCTCCCAGGAGATGACACGTGTTAGCTGATGACACATGCACACTTTTCCCCATAAATAGTGGACTTTGGAGCTCATTTTAGAGACTTCTCTCTCATTTGACATTTTCACTTTCTCTCTCTCTCTCTGGATTTCTAGTGAGAGAAAGACATTCGAACTCCTGACATCAGACTCTTGACTCTGCACCCTTGACCCGGACTGTCGACCGCAGGCCCTGTCGTCGTCACCCTGCCTGCGCGGCGCTGCCAGCCCTCGCGACCTGTCTGGGGAGCCTTGCTCTCAGCCCTTACTCCATCCTTGCTGTCTCCCACTTTGTCTACCTGGAGGTTGACATCAGACTGCATCCTTTGTGGCACCTCTACGTGGCAACGAACCATCTTTCCTCGGCAACATTTGTTAATTTATAAGTGACTATTGTTCTCAATACAATTAATAATTGCTATTGACTAACCTTATAAATTTAAATAAATCACTATAAATTGTGAAATTACATGATTAGTGGTTAAATTGAATAATCTATTTTGCATTTAACGTATTTAATAGTGACGCGAATTCTTTTATATTACCCCTTTATGTTGCCTTCACTTCTCTCCTCATTGTTTTCTCTGGAGTGCCTCCTGGCTTTCACAACGACTGATGTCCTTCCTGCTTTGTCCGCTATTTTGTGGTTATCAAATCATAAAAAGGTACTCATTATTATTTTTTCTTCGAAGCTCATGCTCGTAATCCAGCTGATTTCATTAAAGTTGAACTTGTCTTAATCCAGCTGATTTTCATTTCAGTTGATCAACTTCGTTTGAGTTGAACTTCCTCTCCCTGAGCCAAAACAAAACTTATCATGATCCAGCTGATTTCTTGTTGTGGAGATCCGAACGCCATCATGGCAATCAACGATAACTGCGAAAGTCCTTCTTCTTTCCTTTTTCTTTCTTTCTTCTTTCCTTTCTTTTTCTTTCCTTTTTCTTTTCCCCCAACCGTAACTAAGAGTTGCGGTTGGCAATGAGTGTGTCCCCACCCCCTCCCCCCTCCCTCGTGGCCCCCACCCCCTTCCGTGAGTGTGTCCGTCTTCTTTCCTTTTTCTTTCTTTCTTCTTTCCTTTCTTTTTCTTTCCTTTTTCTTTCCCCCAACCGCAACTAAGAGTTGCGGTTGGCAATGAGTGTGTCCCCCACCCCCTCCCCCGTGGCCCTCACCCCTTTGCCCCCACCCCGTGGCCCCCACCCCTATGTCCTTTCCCCCACCCGTGAACCCCCCTTCCCCCACCCGTGAAGCCCCCTTCCCCCACGTGTCATTACCACCCTACCCCCCACCCCCACGTGTCATTCCCCCCTCCCCCTCCCTACTGTTCACTCACGGACTTGTCTTCTTTCTTCTCTTCCTCTCTCACTTTTCTGTCTATAAAATCCCTCCTCCCCGAATCATTTCTTCCACTCTCCTCATTCTCCCTATCTCACCTACATACAAACAAAAAAAATTATGCTAGAAGATCGGTGGATAACAGCTAGAAGATCGGTGGATTTTTTCCATAAATATATCAAATTAAAACAAGTAAGTATTTTTCAATTTGTTCTCACCAATTGATTGTTTAAATTGTGTTACGCTTAAATTATTCTTACCACAGTATAATATTCGTGTTTAGGGCGTCAAAATTACGTTTTTACAAATCGGGGTATTACACTCGAAAGATTCCATAATAGCGATTTTTTAGGGTGTTAAAATGACAGTTTTTTTACGAATTTATAAAAAATAGCTAGAGCATGATTTTGCCAAAGTGCGAAAAAGAGACCCTAGGTATTTTCAAAAGATCTATATCAGGTAAAAATTTCATATTTTTTCAAAGACTATAAAGGGGCTAACTGATACGGGGAACCTTGTAACTTCACAGTCTAATTTAAAATACCAAGCTAGCTGGATTTTGCGTGAAACTTTTATGAGAACCCTAGGATATTGGGAAGTTCCATTCCCCAGGAATTCGCGCCATTCCGAAGCCGTTAGCTATTTTTTTGGCCGAACGACCTTTTAAGCGCTCGATCCGGATACCGGTTCGCGATTTTTGCGTGAAAGATCCGTAAAATACTTTTTAGATCAAGGATGAACTCAGGAAGCGTAAAATAGCATTTTGAGGCACTTTTGAGATTTTTCCTGATGCCAGGGGCATTTTGGTAATTTGCCACCCCGTGAGGGGTGTTTTGGTAATTTTCCCGCGCCAAGTTTTCCAAATGACTTTTTAGTCCAGAAATGTAAGTAAATCACTTGAAATGTTGTTTTGAAGCTGGTTCGGGGGCGTTGGGGTGATAGTGAACCCCCAGGGGCATTTCAGTAATTTGCCGCTCAGAGGGGGCTATTTTGCTAGGAAGGATTCAGCTTAAAATTCATACCTTAAAATAACTTTTAGTTCAGGAAAGGGTGTGAGACACCCGAAAACTTATTTTGTTCCGGATGTTCTGAACCTTGTGACGCACCGGCGATGACTGCTAGGGGGTATTTTGCATAAGTAGCGGGTGTTTTGGTAACTTTCCCCTTTTAAAATTTTTCCTGATATATTTGGTATATAATTGACGTAATACATTTAAAAACTTGACTTTAAAGCGGTTTTGAGGTGTTGGGGGTGTAGGGGCCATCGGGGGGTATATTGCTATATAACCACGTTGGCGCTAAATTCAGTGGGAACTAGCGTAATTAAGCGTTCGGAGTGGTGGGAAGTGAGAATTTGTTTTAATACATTGAAATAATGACTATTGCTAATGTGTTGGTAAGCTAGGTTAAAGATCCAGTTATAGTTTTGGAATGTAAATATTATGGACGCTAAGTTGGTTTATAATTATATTTTGTTCTTAGAGGTATGAATTTCAGCCCTGGACCTCATGATACATCAATCCTATACGATGACGATGACCACGTCGCGAGGCACGTATTTGACGGTGTCGATAGGGGTGTTTTGGAAACAATTCAAAGCACAAGTCACCTTGAAGAGTGGGTACTAAACAAGGAACAAATACAGCTATTACACCGTCAAAATTTAACCCTGTTCACCGATTGCGGGAAATGGTCTCGACACGACGATTGCCTTATATCCGCTCTAGTTGAACGATGGAGGAGCGAGACGAACTCATTTCACTTCCGGTTTGGTGAAATGACTGTTACATTAGAGGACGTCGGATATATACTTGGAATCCCATGTCACGGCAGACCCATTACTCTGAACGTGCCGTCTGCATCCATAGCGAATATGGCTAGGCAGTATTTTCCGGGAATTCCAAGGGCAGCTCTTACAACAAACGGCGTCAAGCTTAAATGGCTGAGAGAGCAGTACGGCGTGCTACCGGATGAATACACTCCTCATGATTTCGTGACGTATACGAAGGCATTCCTTCTGTATATTATTGGAGCTATATTACTTCCGACGCATTCGAAAAACACGGTGCATCCGAAGTATATGGTGTTCTTGGAGGATCTTGAGGAGGTATACTCGTATTCGTGGGGTTCAGCTGTCCTTGCGCACCTATATCGAGCACTGCATAAGGCTACGAGAAACGGTGCCAAGTCCATTGCCGCCTGCCTGACTCTATTACAGGTATGAGCATTTATTTTCTTGGTAGGATCCTTAGTCAATATATTCGGGATTAATTACTAATTCCATATAATGTTTGCATTCACAGGTTTGGTCTTACGAGAGGCTACCCATGGGTCGTCCACAACCGTTGGTAGATTCCGATGAGACGTGGCCTAGGGTGTGGGCCTGGGGGCCTACGACCAACCGGAGGAAGAGACGGGTAGACCCTCACCACCATCTAAAGTTCTATCGGGGGGAACTAGAGATACTGGATGCATCCCAGGTGACGTGGCAGCCATATGGCAAGGTGATGCATCTGTTGGATGAGTGGTGTTGGCAACTTCCGGTGTCGTACGTGCTGGCAGGTTTGGTTCGGGTGCCGCTCATTCACTTCGAAGAATGTGAGTTTCAGATGCCCGATCGAGCTATGAGGCAAGCTGGCTGTCCACAAGGGATACCAAAACCCGCTGTAGACATGCGGCCATACAGGGGTGGTCGAGGGCCGAACTTCGAGGTGGCTGATGCCTTGATTTTGTTGGGTGACGAGGTGCAACAGTGGAATACCTGGCAGGAAATGTATGATAGCCTTGTATCGCTGAAGCACGACGGCATTAGTACTGAGGAATACTTACCGTGGTTTCTCAGGGTGACGCGCACGAGGGTGAATCGCCCTTCCCAGGTGAAGAAGACATCGTATGCGCCACGTGAGGTCTATGACCAGTTCTGGGCATTGGCCATTGTAAGTCATGCTAGTGTTGTTTGATAATTTATTTGCGCACCTTATCGACCATGCCTGAAATGATTAGCCATATTTTCTATGCATGTTTTTTAGGTTGACCAGGGCATTGAGGTGTTCAAGCAGCTGGAGTCGTTTGACTGGTTTGTCGCGCAGGCTCCTGACAATCTCAAGAGGTCCATTGAGAGGTACAAGACTGAAGTTCAAAACTTTAGTCTTGCGTACCGGGGTTACCAAGGGGAGCCGTCTAGTCGCCCTCCTCCTGACGCGTACGACTATCAGCCCCATAGTCAGGTGTGGGAGCCTACTAGTCGCTTGCCTCCTGACGCGTCTTCATCGCATAGCTATGAATTCTGAGAGCCGTATAGTCGCTTGCCTCCTGACGCATACGACTCTCAGTGCCAGAGTCAGGTTCCCCAAGTAGGAATCCAGGCCTCGCGTCCATGTACTTGTTTCATAGGCTTGATTCTCGTTTTTATTGTTGGATGCAGACTATTGTCCTCTCGCTAGCGTGCGAACCGCCACAGGGGGACCCTTGGACGGTCGTGATGATAAAGGACCGACCAAAGCAATATAACGGTCACGATTGCGGGATTTACGTCCTCAAGTACATGGACTACATTGCTCGCTCGGAAGTGCTCAAACACTCCTCGTGGACTAGGAAGGATGCCTTGACGTTTAGGTATAGGATAGCCTGGGAGCTGAAAAAGAATGAAGCTAGACGCCTTCATTACCATTATCCTGACGTGCGTGGCTAGCTGCTGTGATGTTAAAAAAAACTGTACCAAAAAGAAATGTACATAATTTTTCGCATGCTATGAATTTGGCGCTAAAATGTGCGCGAATATACCTTTCATATGACGCATTCGAAAAAATTATACGGTTGGGATCATTGCGGGCTGTCAGTATCCCCCGCTTTGATGGGAACTCGGTTTATAGCGTTTCGTCACCTCTCCGCTAGGGCGCATCTTATCGGCCCGGACCCTCGTGGTTGTTGAGGCTGTAAGGAGTCCGCTGTGGAGTGGTTGATGTGTGTAGCGTGAATTTTCTAAAAGAGTGGATGTGTAGAGTGACAAAAAAAATTGGGTCCTAAAGTGTGCCCGAATAGGCCCTTCCTAGGAAAACTCAAAAAATAATGTCTCGTTTTTCGCCAAAATTCTTACAAATGGGCTAACTAGCGTGCCTGAGGTGCAATGAGCGAAAAAAAGTGACAAAAAAAATTATAACTTTTTTCGGAAGCTATCAATTGGGCCCTAAAGTGTGCCCGAATAGGCCCTTCCTAGGAAAATCCAAAAAATAATGTGTCTCGTTTTTCGCCGAAATTCTTACAAATGGGCTAACTAGCGTGCCTGAGGTACAATGAGCGAAAAAAAAGTGACAAAAAAAATTATAACATTTTTCGAAAGCTATCAATTGGGCCCTAAAGTGTGCCCGAAAACGGAGTTACCAAAAATATCAATAATCCATAAACCAAATCACAAATTAAAGATTCCACAAACCAAATCACAAATTTAAACATTATAAAAGTTCAATTTATACAACTGAAACATTAACCCTAACACTCTTCCTCATCATCGTCCTCCTCGACCATACTGCCAGGTTCGATACCTAACACTTTATAATGGTTTCTCTTGTCATGATCAGTCATCTTATTACACAACGCACACTTTCGTAATTTTTTTTGACCCGTTGCTTCTTCAATCGGATTCTTCATGCGTATTGCTCGTTTTCGCCCTTTTGTTTGAGAAATAATTGGATCAAAAATGTCGTCCTCCTCACCTTGTAGGTCAGTGCCGTCAATGACTGGCTGTTTGACTCGATTGAATCTACCGGCTGGAGTCGTCCGAGTAGTCGGAGTGTCCACAGTTTCTGGTAATGCCATCCTAAACTGTGCATGCTTAGCCTTATCCCGTGCGGCTGCTTCAACTTGATACCTGTACCCATCAAATGTTGACGCTGCATCCATTGATAAACCGTGCATGATGTTACAAAGGTGATTATATCGCAGCGACTCAGATTGCTCGAAATCAACTGAAACATTGGGCACGTAAGGAATGTGACCGTGGACTCTATTGGCTTCCTTCGTCCACCGTTCCAAGATATACTGTGGAGGGATTTCACTAGCATTCTTGGCGCTCAAAACCCTCAACGCGTGTCGACAAAGTATACCTTTATGCTCAAACAGTTGACAGTTGCAATTAACCAACCCGGTGTCCTTACAAACTGCTACGGTAAAATGTCGTCTGTTCCTCGGAGCCGACGAAGAGCACGGATTGGCGAAATTCGTCACATTTGTCAAAGCATAAACCTTGATATCTCTGGTGGAATACTCGTGCAACTTTGTCATGCCATATTGATTCGACTTTAGTAGTTCCTCTTGAAACTGTCGAAACATTTCCTTGGTATAGACTTGAGCCGCATGAGCCTCTAAAGGTGAATAAAGTAGTATAGCTCTTTCTTTGTAAACTGTAGCCGCGTCGGCTTCTCTCTCACGGTACAATTGCCTGTCAACGGCTTTCTGCATCTCTAGTACGAACTCCGCTATACTTGAAGACTGGCCTACGTACCCATCAAAGAATGAATTCATAGCTTCGCTTCTCGAGGTCGTAGTCATTCCGGCTGCAAAAAACTTCTTGGTGTAGGCACCGACCCACTGTGTCTTGATCTCATACAACGATTGTAACCATTCATGATTGTGCAAATAGTAGTCATCCATTAACGTGGCCCACCTCTCCTCGAACACGTCTACCGTCAACGATTTCTTCACACATGTATTAAAGTCAGTCTTGAATGATGGATGGTTTGCATATACATTGTGAAGCCGTTCGGGATATTTGTTGCTTATGTGCCATGTGCACAGGCCATGGTGAGTATCTGGAAGGACCTTAGCGATTGCATTTTTCATTGCCAGATCTTGGTCGGTGATGATGGTCTTTGGAGGAATATGATACATTGCTTGAAGCCACGTTTCAAATAACCACGTAAATGACTCCTCCGTCTCATCCCTAAGCAGGGCAAAGCCAAACGAGATTGACTGATAGTGGTGGTTCACCCCGGTGAACGGAGCAAAAGGCATAGAGTACTTATTGGTGCGGTATGTGGTGTCAAACGTCACAACATCCCCAAAATTTTGGTAAGCAGCTCTAGAACGGGGGTCCGCCCAAAATATAGTACTAATGCGGTTCTCCTCATCCAGTTGGAGACTGTAGAAAAATCCAGAATTCTCACTCTGAAGGCACCTGAAGAGATCAAGTGTAGTTTGAGAATCACTCTTACCGAAAGACTCTCTCCTCTGAGCACGAAGTTCATTTCGAAGGTCAACTTCGTTGAAACTCAACTTGTCAATCCCCCCAGCCTGGCTTGAGAAAACCCCCATCATCTTAGAAGGTGGAATTTTAGCCTCGGCCATTGTAAAAATCAGTTGTCTGTGTGCCGCGCTTATTTCTCGGTGTTGATGAATTTGACCAATCTTACTAGGGGTCATCAACTGATGATTATGACTCAACTCAACTGATGATTATGGCTCAACTCCACTCCTGTCACAACCCAATGGTTTTCATTTTTTCGGTGTACTGCATACACATGGGCCTTGCAGCCGGTACCCAGAAATGTGTCCCGTTTTCTTTGTCTTGTTGTCCCTTCGTCACTGATCCGAACTACCGGGGGTACATGCGGTGCTCCTCTATGACACTCAAATAGTCTTGCACAAATTTGATCTGTATTCGCCCGTTTTCTAGTCGTCTTAGTTCTAATACCGAAACCTATCGTTTTCGAATATGCTCTATAGTATGCTTCAACTTCGTCCAGTGTTTGAAAAACTTGACCAACGTAAGGTGGATCAGAACCTTCACAAAAATTATTTCTTCCAGTTGCATCCATATTTATACTGAAATCTAAAAAATAAAAATTATATCATTCTCAACAAGTCATAGAATTAAATAAAAGAAAAATAAAATTTATTTAAACGTAATTGTTGAAAATTTTGTATAATGTAAAATTAGCAAAATAGCCCACGATACGAAGGCAAATTACCGAAATGCCCCCGGGGGTTCATTATCACCCTAACACCCCAAATCAGCTTCAAAACAACCTTTCATGTGCTTTGCTTACATTTCTCGACTAAGAAGTCCTTTCAAAAACTTAACGCTACAAAATTACGAAAATACCCCTATTGGGGATGCGAATTACCAAAATGCCCCTGGCATCATAAAATCTGAAAAGTGCTTTGAAACGGGATTTTAAGCTTCCTGAATTCACTCTTTAAAATAACTTTTCAGGTGTCTCACACCCTTTCATGAACTAAAAGTTATTTTAAGCACAAATTTGTGTAATGTAAAATTAGCAAAATAGCCCCCGATGAGCGGCAAATTACCGAAATTCTCCCGGGGGTTCATTATCACCCCAACGCCCCATATGGCGGCTACACCACCAGCAGTCTCAAAACCGCTTTGATTACTACTTTTTAAATGTATCACATCAATTATATACCAAATATTTCCTCCGAAGATTTTAAAGGGAATGCGTTAACAAAAATTGCCTCGCTACGTATGCAAAACACCCCCTGGCAGCCATCGCCCCAACAAACATCTCAGAACAACTGGAACAAAATAACTTTCCGGTTGTCTTACACCCCTATCTTATAACTAAAAATTATTCGGGAAATTTTTCAAGCTAGTTCAGTTAGCAAAATAGCCCCCGATGAGCGGTAAATTACCGAAATGCCCCCGGGGGTTCATTATCACCCTAACGCCCATCAAACCAGCTTCAAAACAACCTTTCAGATGTTTTACTTACATTTCTGGACTGAAAAACTTGACACCGTAAAATTACCAAAATACCCTTCGCGGGGTGGCAAATTACCAAAATGCCCCCTGGCATGAGAAAATATCAAAAGTGCTTTAAAAAACTATTTTAAAGCTTCCTGAGTTCATTCTTGATCTAAAAAGTATTTTACGGATTTTTTGCCTAAATATCGCGAACTGGTGTCCGGATCGAGCGCTTAAAAGCCCGTTCGGCCAAAAAATTAGCTAACGGCTTCGAAATGGCCCGAATTCCTTGGGAATGGAACTTCCCAACACCCTAGGGTTCTCATAAAAGTTTCGCTCGAAATCACGCTGGCTTGATATTTTAAATTACATTGCAAAGTTACAAGGTTGCGCGTATCAGTTAACCCCTTTCCAGTCTTTGAAAAAATCTGAAATTTTTACCTGATACAGATTTTTTGAAAATAACTAGGGTCTCTGTTTCACACTTTGGCAAAATCTAGCTCTAGCTATTTTTTATAAATTCGTGAAAAATTCTATTTTTGACGCCCAAAAAAATTGCTATTTTGAAATCTTTCGAATGTAATACCCCGATTTGTCAAAAAGTAATTTTGATGCCCTAAACACGAATTTTAGACTATTGTAAGAACAATTTAAGCGTAACACAATTTAAACAATCAATTGGTAAGAACAAATTGAAAAATACTTACTTGTTTTAACTTGATATATTTAAAGAAAAATCCACCGATCTTCTAGCGGTTATCCACCGATCTTCTAGCGTAAATTTTTTTTGTTTGTATGTAGGTGAGATAGGGAGAATGAGGAGAGTGGAAGAAATGATTCGGGGAGGAGGGATTTTATAGAGAGAAAAGTGAGAGAGGAAGAGAAGAAAGAAGACGGTCCGTGAGTGAACAGCAGGGAGGGCGAGGGGGGAATGACACGTGGGGGGTAGGGTGGTAATGACACGTGGGGGAAGGGGGGTTCACGGGTGGGGGAAGGGGGGTTCACGGGTGGGGAAAGGACATAGGGTGGGGGCCACGGGGTGGGGGGCAAGGGGGTGGGGGTCACGGAAGGCATAATGCCAACCGCATGTAGGAGACGCGGTTGGGCATTAATGCCAACCGCTTGTATGAGTTGCGGTTGGGCATTAATGCCCATTATCTCGCGATATTTTCATTTTCTCGTGATATTTTGGTGAATTTCTCGTGCCATTTTGGTCTTTTTTTTGTCCTTTTTGTCGTTTTTCGTCCTTTTTCCGTCCACGTGGCAGCTGGTTCCCAACCGCTGCTCTTACCTGCGGTTCGGTGGGAAAATTGTTATTTTCCCACCAGTGGGTGTGGATCGGCCCCCATATATATATATATGTAACCTTATTCACACTAGTAACTCAAACTCGTCTGTCATGAAACTTTTTTTCTCCTGTTGTGTGAGTGTGCGCGTCTTTTTTATTGCTCTTAATGGTGATTCCGGAAAGCAACAGCTTCAACAGAGTTCACTTGTACCACGAAAGTATGATGCCATATTATATGCTGTAACTCTGGCACCAAAACTATTCCTATTTTGGAACCTTTAGTGCATCAAGTTGCTTCTTATTGGCAAATAAGCACTTCAAGAGCACAACATACGTTTGTCGGAGCGTTGTTTAGAAGCTGATGTTTAGCATGGAACAAGTCATTTTCACTTTCAAAGAGAAACTTACTGTAGCACTCCCTGGTATTCAGGTAAGGCTTAGTCTATAAGGCCACTTCTACAGAAACTGTTCAGGTAGAGGCCCTTTTAGTTAAAACTACTTTTTTCTTAAACTAAGCCTCGAAGGAACAAGAACATGTTGCCAGAAGGCCAGATACAGATGTAGATAGAAGAAGAAAGAAATGAACTGCAGTTTAACATGCAAAATTAGTTGTGACATTTTTTAATAAAGTATGCTGAATGAACACCCAAAGATTAGTAGGTTTAAGGTTACTTACGTGATTTGTTTTGGAATCTGGCATATTTAACTGTCTGTACAGAATTCTCTTTATCGCTCGAATAATCTGAGATAATGCAGACTTTTAATTTTTCATTTCAACCAAATTTGATAAATGAAGTTTAATGCAATAATTTTGCATACCAAAAGATGCTTTAGATAAAGTGCTATAGGGTTCCATGTAAAGCGAGAATATAGAGTTTGTAAAGATACTTTAGATAAAGTGCTATAGGGTTCCATGTAAACAAAGGTTAATGCAATAATGGGCACGGGATAAGTTTAAATAAATTCCATGTAAAGCAAGAATATAGAGTTTGTAAAGATGCTTTAGATAAAGTGCTATAGGGGTTCCATGTAAACAAAGGTTAATGCAATAATGGACCGTGCACATGCACGGGATAAGTTTAAAAAAATTTATTCCTTCTAATTTTAAGTGGTAAAACAAACACGTATTAAGTTATATTATTAAAATTTCTAATAATCATGTAATATACATCCATATGTCTCTCGCCGCCTATGTTGTTCATGCATGTTTTATACACACAAAGTTATACGCAACAATCCTAACTTCTTTAACATAACAGGAAGATGCATGAGAATATTAGAAAGATTTCAAAGTACCAAAGTAAGGTGTTGAAAATATTGGTTAGAGCGCATTAAATTATTATAACGTTACAATACTTGTTAATTGCCGGCAAATATATAGATTAAAGTAGATCACATCTTGAAAGCACATTTTGGAAAGTTTTGATACATACTTTTACTTACAAATAGGATGTGAATTTTACAATAAAAATAATTATGGTATAACCTTAGAATGCTTTTTCATAAGCAATACTTTTGACATTTAGTTACAAATTATGAGCGACAATCTCGTACTAAGATATAGTTGTAAATTCAAACCTTTTAGTTCAATAGTCAAGCATCAATGTTCTAATCACCAGGTTAAAGCAATCTTATCTCCAAAAATACTATGAAGGAAGAAAATCACCATTCATATGCTCATTTTTATATTTTCGTTTGTTTTTGTTAACAGAATCTAGTAAAGAGTTACAATCTTCCTTCTTAAGGGATGATGTATATGAAGCTCAACCTTTCTATAAGCATAAATGCTTTCATCTGATATCTTTCTTTATGCAAAGCACTTCGCATATTTTTTGTTTAGTGCATAATGAAAAGAAAATATAGTACTCAAAATACGTTCTATGTATATGTTCAATATCAAAGAATAATCGAGTCATCACTAAGCCTTTTTTTTTTTCGGGTTGTCCAATCCAGATTTCGAGTATAACTCCAGCATCACTAATACGTTGATACTACCTGGAAACACCTTATTGCTACCCCTATAAATGAGCACATTTAGAACTATCACTGTGAACACCTTGTCACTTGCCCAAGGCATATTAGAGCATAACTTGTCAACCACCATTATATTAATGTGACCTCTAATCACCTTAGAATAATCACTTACTAACTGGTACCACTACTATCCCGTACCACTACTATCCCCTCTGCCATCACTATAATCATATTGCTAAGATTATCACCACCACAACCATCTCGAGAAGTACATGTACCAATGCAACCATGGCTTGCTAGAACTATTACAATTCTCAATCTCATTAACAGTGCTAAAACTACCACCACAAGAATTACCACTTTCATATTTGTAAACATTATCACCTTTTCGGTTCCCGTCATAGTGTGATATCTACCGCTAAAATCTCCCTATTACCGCATTACCTGAACAATCATAATTGGCCATTTTTATCAATTAATGGGGAATTTAAACCATTTACCCTTACATTTATTTTCTTCCAACTCAATCTTAACTTGCCACAAGTTATATTCTTTCAAATACATAAATGTTCTTAGTTAAAACTAAGTGTAACATGTTACACTTTAACAATATAACTTATAAAAAATTAAATTCCTTTCAAACTTACCTTTGGTGATTTCAAAGAACATATACTTCTATTGGAATTTCTAATGTAATTACTGATCATGAGTTCTCAAAATCTTACTTGTCAAAAATAAAATCTTACTTGTCAAAAATATAAGAGCTCAACAAATCTTACATGTCGCGAATCTTACATGTAGTAATCAATAATACCTATAAGTTCTCCAATAATAAAATCATAATAAAGAGTTAGTAAATAGGGAAGATTTCGTATTTTATATTTTTGAGATTTTATATTGTTATTTTAAAGCACTTTTGAGGTATTAATAATCAAAACTAAGGCCTAATATATAAGTATAATGATTAGGCAGAGTTTTATAATGTATATGATTGGTTTCTCAGTTTTATAAAGTTTAAAAATATATGGCAAATTATACCTACGAATTTTCTAATAATAAATCATAGGAAAGAGTTAAATAAAGTAGAAAAAAGAAAGAATACTAAAACAAATAGGATTCTTGAATCTTACATATCCAATTCAAAAAAAATTAGACTCTGAATCAAGAGACCAATTAAATTGCGAAACTAGCTTATGTGTCAGAAGGAGAAGATTTCTAAAAAATCCTACGTGGTGTAAAGATAGAATTCTAAAAATCATGTTATTTTAAAGTATTTTTGAGGTGTTAATAATCAAACTTACGGTCTAATATATAAGTATAGTGATTAGGTAGAGTTTTATAAGGTGTATGATTGGTTTCTTAGTTTTATAAAGTTTACAAATATATGGTAAATTATACCTAAGAATTTCTAATAATAAATGATAGGAAATACTTAAATAATAAGGTAGAAAAAAAAAACCAAAACAAATGGGATTCTTGAATATTATAAGGTGTTAATAATCAAAATTAGGGCCTAATATATAAGTATAGTGATTAGGTAGAGTTTTATAAGGTGTATGATTGGTTTCTTAGTTTTATAAAGTTTACAAATATATGGTAAATTATACCTAAGAATTTCTAATAATAAATGATAGGAAATACTTAAATAATAAGGTAGAAAAAAATTGACTTCTTAATTTTATAAAGTTTACAAATATAGTGTAAATTATACCTACGAATTTTCTAATAATAAATCATAAGAAAGAGTTATTGGATATATACAATTCAAGAATCCTATTTGTTTTGGTGTCCCTTTCCTTTTCTACCCTATTTGTTTTGGTGTTCCTTTTCTTTTCTAAAAAATCCTACGTGGCGTAGAGATAGAGATCTAAAAGTTCTGTTATTTTAAAGTGTTTTTGAGGTTTTAATAATTAAAATTAGGGTATAATATATAAGTATAGTGATTAGGTAGAGTTTTATAAGGTGTATGATCGGTTTCTTAGTTTTATAAAGTTTACATATATAGGGTAAATTATACCTATGAATTTTCTAATAATAAATGATAGGAAATAGTTAAATAATAAGGTAGAAAAAAAATAACACCAAAACAAAGGTAGAAAAAGAAAAGAACACCAAAATCAATAGGATTCTTGAATCTTATAAGGTATTAATAATCAAAATTAGGGCCTAATATCTAAGTATAGTGATTATGTAGAGTTTTATAAGGTGTATGATTGACTTCTTAATTTTATAAAGTTTACAAATAGGGTAAATTATACCTACGAATTTTTTAATAATAAATCATAACAAAGAGTTAAATATGGTAGAAAAGAAAAAGGACACCAAAACAAATATGATTCTTGAATTGCATATATCCAATTTAAAAAAGTTGGACTATAAATGAAGAAACCAATTAAATTGAGGAACTACCACATGCAAAGTTGAAGCTTACATAGCAAAACGAGAAGGTTCCAAAAAAATCCTACTTGTCGCAAAGATAGAGTTCTAAAAATCCTACGTATCCCAATTTTAAGCGAAAGTTTTAACTTTTTATATATACTAGTCCAATAACCCGGGCAAGGCCCGGGTCCGTTATAATTAACGGTTTATGTATCTGTACATTTGAGTGTCAATATATTTTGTAAGAGTTAAGATTGATTATTTTATTAAGCATTATGTCGATAATTTTGAACTAAGCTTTATTTATATTCGTGTGAAGCGAACTATCAAATTCAGTATATGTCGCATTCATGCATTTCACAATAAGTATCATCATAATAAAAAGGAACTTAAAAAAAAACTGAAAAATGTTCCAAGATAGTAAATATCGAACTGATTCCACATTTATTACATTTGTGAAATATCGTACAATTACAAATGATAGTTAAAGATAATATTAAAAGAACGATCATGCGATTCCTTTTAAGATATTATTATACTACTATGCGACTGAGTAAAAGATATGTTAAATGAATAAAAAAAATTCACGTCTAATTTATCGAATAGACTGTGATAGAAGGAGTTGCAATGACTAAGGGTTAAAAAATTCTTTTTTATGTTCACCTACTTAATTTTTTTGTCACATACTATTGATTAAGTCTAATTTTATAATATATTCTAATGATTATAGTAATGCCTAAGTTCTAATAATTTCATTTGTTCATTAAGAGTACAAAACAATTTTACGTCCTGAATTATGAGTTACAACATTTATTTAACGATTACTAATACTTTTCATATTTAAAGTTAGTTTAAGTGCTAGTAATCTTATTAATTTCAAGTAAGCTTCAACAATACTTTTAATATATAAATTTGTCTCTCATGTTTTAACATTCTTTCTTATCTAGAGTTTTTCTAAAGTGCAAGTAAAAATATAAACTTTTAATCTTTACTTATCTTTTACGCTTTAAATTTTTTGTTCTTATATTGTTGAATACTTTAGGTGATAAAAGTCATAATCAAATACCAATTATTTAATCTATTACTTAAGCATTGTATAAAAAATTCTCCAACTCATGAAATATAACATTTATTTCAATATATAATTTTTTTCTCTCATGTTTTTATATTTTTTCTTAGTTAGAGTTTTTTGAAAGCGCGAGTAAACTAATAATTGATGACGAACATAGCTTATGACTTGATATTTTTTTTTTGCATTTAAAAGGAGTATTATAATATTAGTTTGAGAGGTTGAGGTAATTTAACTAAAAATCAAATTGTGAAAGTGAATTTTTATTTTGACATTTTAAAGTGTGTTTGAACATTAAGTCAAATATTGTTAGGTATATATGATTTTCATTTCAAAGTTTGCACTATTTAAGTAAAACTAATTTTTTAATGCATATCCTTTTTGATATTTGGACGTATTTTGAAAAATTAAGTCATTTTTGGTTTGTATATATTGCTTTTGTAAAATGAAAAAGGGAAAAATCTTTTAATTTTTTTTGTATAATCTTTAGTTTCATACATGATTGTGTAGTTTTCTTTAACTTTTTAAAAATGCTCTTGAGGTGTTAATAGTCAAAATCAAAGCCTAATATGTAAATATATGTCTATAGCATAGAGTTTTAAAAGTTGTACAATTGATTTTCTAGTTTTATATTTATTTACAAATACCGGGACAATTATACAATAAAATTTTCAACGATAAATCGTAGTAAAGAATTAATAATAGGGGATGATTTAGTATTTTACCTTTGAATATTTTATTTTGAAATATTTTTGAAGTATTAAAAGTTAAAATTAAGGCCTAGTATATGAGTATATAAATTATGTAGAGTTTTAGAAGGTGTAAAGTTGGCTAGTTTTCTAGTTTTAGAAGGTATACAAAAATTGGGCAATTAGACTTATGTTTTTTTAAATAATAAACCATATTAAAGTGTTAGTAAGTCAGGGTAAAAAAGAAAAAAGACATGAAAACATATAAGATAATGTGCTGCATAATTAGAAGAGGTGACTTGTCGGGTTAATAGCGCCATAAACATTCATGTTTGTTTATTTCTAATTCAGTAATCTCAAAAATTATTTATGAACTTAAACTGTTATTTATGTATTTTAAGAGTTAAATCATATTCAGTTTGATTCTTTTTTATTTCGCATTTATTGGTGTATATGATTCCCAATTTAGAAGTTGATGTCACACAATTAAAATTGATTTATTAAGTAAATTACTATGTTGGTGTTTTAAAATATTTTTAAAAATTAAGCCATATTCGCTTTGTATATTATATTCATAAATAGGAATGAAAGGTCTTTAATTATTTGTAAGTCATATATACGCTTTATTTGTATTGGTGTATATGATTCCCAATTTAAAATTTAAGGTCAATTTTGTGACACATCATTATGTTTGTTTTCGAGTCCTTTTTCTTTTTTATCCATATTTATCAAAATTACATATGGATCATGACTATTTAATTTGATTTATTATTGAAAAATTCGTAGCTACTGCTGTCATAATTTTAGTCCACCTTATATGAGTAGAAACCCAATTAAACACCTTCTAAAACTCTACCTAATCAATGTATCAACATATTAGGACTTAATTTTGAGTATTAATACTGTAAAAAAAACTTTAAGATAACAAAAGAAACACTCAAAAATATAAAAAAATGTAAAATAGTTTTGAAAATTAAGTCATATCATTTTGTAAATTATATTCAAAATATCTTGATTTGTGAATTATTTATCTTTGATTTCATACATGATTTTTTTTTATATATTTTTGAGATTTGTTTTATTTTAAAAGTACTTTTTGAGGTGTTAGTAGTGAAAGTTAAGATCTTATATGTTGGTATATTGAATCGGTGGAGTTTTAAAAGATTTAGAATTGGTTTTCTATTCTTATAAAGTTTAGTAAAATTATGCCAATAATACTTGCAAATTTTTTAATAATAAATTATAATAATAGTCATGATGCATGTATAACTTTAATAAGTAGATGATTGAAAGTACTTTTGGGGTGTTAGTAGTGAAAATTAAAATCTATTATATTAGTATATTGAATAGGTAGAGTTTTAAAAGGTGCAGAATCGGTTTTCTACTCTTATAAAGTTTAGTGAAATTATGCCAATAATACCTGTGAATTTTTTTAATAATAAGTTATAGTAAAGAGTCATAATGCATGTGTAACTTTAATAAGTAGAGGTTTTTAAAATATTTTTGAGGTGTTAGTAGTAAAAATTAAGACCTTATATGTTAGTATATTGAATAGGTAGAGTTTTATAATGTGCATAATTAATTTTCTACTCTTATAAAGTTTAGTAAAATTATGTCAATAATACATGCGAGTTTTTTAATAATAAATTATAGTAAAGAGTCATTACACATCGTGTTTCTAATAAGTAGAAGTGAAAAATGAATGTGATGTCAAAACAAAGGGTCATGATGCATGGACCCATCCCTAACCGCACTACTAAAGAAGAGCAAAGTTTGTCCGAGGAATGTCAATCGGCCTTCTGGGCCATGAAGCGGGCTGCGTCTAAAGATCCAGTACTTGCTCTCCCCGATGTTTCGAAGTCCTTCAAAGTTCATACAGATGCTTTCGACTTTGCACTAGGAGGGGTTCTAATGCAAGAATGGCAGTGGCGTGCGAGAACAGAAAGCTCAACGAGGCAGAATGTTGATACACCATGCGTGTCTCTAATAAGTAGAAGTGAAAAAGGAATGTGATACCAAAACAAAGATGATGACATGTCACATAAGTAAAAGGTGATGACGTGTTGCAAAATCAAAAGGGGTAAAAACTAGAAAAGAACACTAAAAAAACTTATGTGTCGCATCCACAACCACAATGCTTCGTTTATTATATATTATATGATATGATATAGAATATAGATTTACTAATCCTTTCTTTCCAATGTAAAATAACATGATGGGCCAGAAAGAAATGAAGTTCACAAAAGGAAGGGTTTGTTGGCATTTTAAGGTTAACTGCAGAGTGATCACCCGCAGAAGATTAGGTTTTATAAGGAACTTTAGATCTAAGAAATTCTCTCCTATATATTGTGCACCATCATATAGTTTGTATATTACTTAGGTGTATCGCTATTCAAATTATTTGTCTGGCAGTTTGGCTAGTTCAAATTTCACTGTATGTAATGTGCCCAGTGTTATACACTCGTGTCGTTTCAGCTAAGCCAGGAAAACTAGAGGATATAAAAGAATGTACCAATCCTAGAAACAAAAAAAAGTTGATTCGCTTTAATTAATGTTCATTAAGCATAAATACCCACAAAGTAAAGTGCAATGCTTGTTTGGAACCTAATACTATGCCTTAAAAGGGTCTATATATGGATTGTTTAACGGTAAATTGCTCCTCAAAGCCTAACAATTGCCATGGCTCCCACAGTTGGTTATGCAAAACATGAGTGCAACAGGGAGCTCTATGATGCTCTGCTGGAGGAAGAGGAAGACAGGGTAATTGAGCTTTGTCAAAACATTCCAGAAGGCCCACTGCACGTATTAACCATTCACGGTGACACCGTCCTCCATATGGCCACTTATTCTAAACAAAAGAATTTAGTATGCGACTTGCTTGGTCAGTTGCCCGAACACCATTTTGACAAGCTGATGCATAAAAATGAAATTGGAAACACTATACTTCACGAGGCAGCCACTTCTGACGAAGCAGTACAAGCTGCAGAGATAATGCTGCGTAAAGCACCAGAATTACTAGGTGCTCGCAACAATTACGGAGAGACAGCTCTATTTCGTGCAGCACGTTATGGAAGAAAGAAAATGTTTGAGTTTCTTGATAGTGAAGTCAACAAGAGGGCTAAATTAAGTGAGTCTGATCGAAGGGAATTTCATCACAAGAATGATAAGACCACCATACTTCACATGTCCATCCTTTGTATGCACTTCGGTGAGTACCCAAAACTCAAGTGTATATATGTATGATTCTATTTTGGGTCATGTCGCTGTTGTCACTGCAATTTAGAGTCCGTTGGCCATTTTCAACATATAATAAGCCTAAGATGTTTATTATCGAGTCATTAAACTTTCACAATGCACTCAGATATTGTAGATTGGTGCAACTTGTGAGCTTCTTTATATATTCTTATATTTTCTGTGAAATGGGAAACAGACTTGGCCCTTCTGATTGCTAAGAGGTACGAATATTTAGTCGATAAACAAGATCGAGATGGTATGACTAGTCTTCAACTTCTTTCCTGCGACAAATCAGCATTCAGAAGTCGAAACAAAGGAAATTATCTCAAGCGACTCTTCTACTCCTGTATGACACTTAAACCTTTCCACTTATGCCCTGAAAGTCATTTTGAGTTGTCGGAAAGAATTTAGCAAGTCTTTGAAAATGCCAATTTGTTTAACAGATTCTCTCTGGTATTGATTAGATTATTAACAGATGATGCAATTTGTTTCGTTCCTGCTAATTGATTCTAACCTAAAATTTTCAAAAATGTGTGCTCAGGTATTTCAATTGAGGATACTACTACGCAAACTGGAGAAGGTAAAATGCCACACCAAGTTACCCGGACAACACTCACCATTTCCAAGTCTCTAAATCTGATTGAAGTACCGTCACATTAACAATCACTGGAGACCGAGCAAGCAAGAAGGAACAATGAAAACAGTCACTACTTTGACTCGCTGACGCATATTAAAATTTGGTCATCAAATTCTTCCGAGTCTCATAATTATCGTTTTAAGATTTAACCACATAGAAATAGTTGGTTGAAAGTGGTTTATATATCCTTAACATGACTTCCTAACAGTACTACTAGCTTAATGCTTTTTGTTTATAATTTATGACAAGCTAAACTGTCTCAAATCAAGATGAGTTGCACATTCTAAAGAAAATGGCCCCAAAAACCTTGTTTCAAAGCTAAATTAGGTGTAATAGCGATATTTATGGAACTTCAGTGTTCAATGTGCTGAAAATTTCCTTCAAATTTTAAGTGATCACTGGTGCATACTCGAGAACACCAATTGCATTCTATTTCACTTCCAATTTAGACTAATATTGTGAATTCTCTTTCTTGGGATTAAGTTGTTTCAGGCTTTAGGGTACCCTTGTGGGAAGCTATTCGAGCAGAAAAGCAGAGATATGAATCAGCAGTGCAACTGGCCGAGTTCTTGACCGGAAAAGACACCTCGTGGGAGGCAACTGAATCTAACAAGGATGAAAGTAATCCGACGACCCACATGTTAGGGTCAAGGGAAAAATCCCCAACAGGTGATGATGTTGGATCTGAAGATACCCTTCCTTTTGGGAATCCCCAAAAAAGTCAAGAAGTGAATAAAAAAGTCGCGTGGACTCCATTGATGTTAGCAACTAGGTATGGTTGTACAGAGATTGTTAAGGCAATACTAACAAAGTATCCTCAGGCAGTAGAGTATGTTGATGGCAAAGGGCGTAACATTTTACATCTAGCAATCGAGCATCGGCACATAGAGATTTTCGATATGGTGGAGAAAAAGGGGTTTCCCATGATTAGGCTAATAAGAAAGCTTGACAACGATGGGAACACCATACTGCACTGTGTTGGCATAAAGAATGAAGATGAAGGAGTTAAAGACATGCGAAGCCCTGCTATGCTATTGCGAGAGGGTTTGCTCTTGTTTGAGGTGCATTCTCCTGATTCATTACTCCAACTGTCTCCAAATGCACACGATTTTACTGTATGTCTCCACATGCACACGATTTATTCTCCTGATTCATTACTCCAACTGTCCCATTATGTGAGTCCTCCTTTCTGTGAGTCCTCCTTCCCTTTTTTGGGAAGTTTGACCACTTGACTCCCCTTCATAAAGGTTTCTATTGAATTACATGATCTTCTGCATTACACCTTTAATATGCAAGAACAAGAAAAGTTGTATATAAAATGTTTGACTGTCAAAGGAGGACTCCGATTAAGGAACGGAGAAAGTACTACAACGATTAGTGAAGCAGAGTTTTTGAGTATAATGTAATATATTGCTGCATCTGAGTATAATATATTTTGATGCAGCGTGTGCGGGAAGTCACCGCCACCCATTTCGTTAAGCACTTCAACCACGAGGGCAAGACTGCTGAACAGTTATTTACAGAAAATAATGATGAACTTCATAAGGACGCCAAAGAATGGCTAAAGGACACTGCTCAAAATTGTTCAATTGTTGCTGTGCTAATTGCCACTGTTGCCTTCGCTGCAGCCTACACTGTACCAGGAGGTCCGAATCAGACAACAGGATATCCGATCCTTGTTGACAAACCTTTCTTTGTCATTTTCACTGTGACAGACGTACTTTCGCTCACGTTTGCCTTGACATCTGTGATAACGTTTCTTTCGATCCTCACATCACCCTTTCGGTTAATGGACTTCAAACAGTCTCTTCCCCAAAAACTAATGCTAGGTCTCACTTTTCTCATCTTCTCCGTTTCAATGATGATGTTGGCATTTGCAGCAACCGTTATCTTACTGATACGTAATAGGGAACGATGGACAAAAATTGCCTTGTACTCCGTGGCATTCTTCCCGGTCACCATCTTTGCATTGTCATACATGCCTCTTTATATGTCACTTATCAAGACTTTTCAGTACTCACTCAAGAAATTATGGACTTTATTTCCTCAATCAGAGAGTGGCTTGCCTCATCGTTCTTGGACTTGCGAGCCATTCAAAGTTCATAAATCCTGTGCGAGGAGTGCCGCTAGTTCCACATATCATTCTTCACCACAAAGTACCCGATATCCCGTTTGAAAGGTCCGAAGGAAATTGGGAAATTAAGGATTGGTGAGTATGGGGTGCTGGGTATTACCTTGTATATATGGCAATTTCCAGATTGTCTATTATGCTTTCCAATTTCCAGTGTGAAGTGTTAAGTGTTACATAGTAATAGTATTGTTTCCATTTCAAGATTGCATTGATGGTCGAGTTGGCTGGTGTGAATGGACAGATGATTCTTTGACTAAAGAATGTTCTTAACCGGTGAAAATGCATCTAAAGATGTTGTAAACCAACATTTCAGCTGATCATATGATTAAGAATCTACGTCACATGATAATAATCCTCTTCTTAGTAATACAATGTCTAATTTTTCAGAATTCATTGAGATGTAACAGTTCAATACGCAACGTAAATCCTTCAGCCCTGATATTCGCTTCGTCATAATCAGCTCCACCATGGGCTCCCTAAAATCCTCTCTAGGATCATAAGAGGACATCTATGTGGCAAGCAAAACAGTGAATCTAGTCCTTCCCTTCTTGCTCTTCTGCTATCTTCATGTCAAGCTTCCTGCCTTTCTTTAGTCATTTGGTCTAACCTTTCCTGAACCATTGCATGCGATAGGCTGGAGACAGTTAGGAACCTGTCTGAATTTCTGCTTTCAGGTTCCTCCAAGGAAGAAACGCTAAGCCTGCAACTGCAACACAACTAGGCTCTGCAACCTCTAAGCTGAAGCTTTTGCTTCTTTAGCTCTCTGGAGCCTTGCATTCTTAGGCATTGAGTTGAGACAGTTCTTGAACTTTTAAGCCATTGAAAGTTCGTAAATCCCATGCGAGGAGTGCCGCTAGTTCCGCACATCCTACTACACTTAAAACTACCCGATATCTCGTTTGGAAAGTCCGAAGGAAATTGGGAAATTAAGGATTGATGTGTATGGAATGCTGTGTGTTACGTTGTATATATGGCTGTGTGAAGTGTTGGGTGTTACGTAGTATGGTTCCCGATGTCCAGATTGCGTCGATGTTGGAGTTGACTAATGTTTATGGACAAAATGAATCTTTGACTTAAGAATGTTCTTAACTTGTGAAAATGTATCTAAAGAAATTGGAACCCAACATGACATTAATATATCAAAGTTCAATATTTCAGCTGATCATATGATTAAGAATGAACATCATATGATAATAATCCTCTTATCAATAATACAATGTCTAACTCTTTAAATATGTTACATTGCCCATTAGTGGCATTTAGAACAAAAAAACAGATTAGTGCAAACATCATGGACACCTCGAGTATAACACCTCGATATTCTTCAGAATTCATCGAGACGTAGCAGTTCAATAAGCAACGTAAATCCTTTGGCTCGGATATTCGCTTTGTCATAATCATCTCCACCATGACCCTTTAAAATCCTCTGTAGGATCGTAAGAGGACATCTCTGTGGCAAGCATTACAATGAATGTACTTCCTCCCTTCTCGCTCTTCTTCTGTCCCCATGTCTTGCTTCCTGCCTTTCTTTGATCATTTCGTCTAACCTTTCCTGAACCACTGCATGCGATAGGATGGAGATAGTTGGGAACCTTTCTGAACTTCTGCCTATCTTTGATCATTTCTTTGATCATTTCGTCTAACTTGCTTATAGTGATGGTTGTCATTTGGAGGCAAAAAAATTGGTTGAGCAGGCCTAGTTCAACTCATTATTACATAGATGATGTTTATTTCATACAGCGGATGAAAACCCTGAACTCCCAACGCTTTCAGTAGTAAAAATGCTGCACTAGACGTGCCACTGCAAAGGAATGCAAAGAGAACATGGCATTGGTGAGACATGTAAGGATTAGCCGTGAGTGGATCAGACGAACGTTTTTCCTGTCAAATTTCGGGCCCAAAGTGCAACTCTATGCCACACCTTAGAACCCTTTAATGCTGTTTTCAAATCTTCTCCAGCCAATATAGAATCAGAGTACGCTGTGATTAGGAAACCCAAAGCTGTTGTCCCCTCAACAGAGGGAAACTGCCAGTCCCTTGAGAATGCTATAATTGATTGACGGACAGGGGCGGAGCACCCCCATGACCACGGGGGGGGGGGGGGGCTTTGTCCCCCCCCCCCAAAATTTTGAAAAATTCTTTGTCAATTTTCGAAAAATGGCAATTGTAGTTAAAATATTTATGAAAATACTACACTATATTGCAATATAATGTATTAGGATTTTATTTTATTGTCCTTTTGAGTTTCTGTGCCACCGACCGTCATAATTTTTGACTTTGTCGTTCCTTTCAAATTTCATATTTTCAGATTACAAAGAAACATCAATAGATGAAAATTAGTTATTTTTCTTATTCTCAATTCTTATAGTTTGTTAATTTATACGTGACTATTGTCCTGAATACAATTAGTAATTGTTATTGACTAATCTTAGAAATTTAAATAAATCACTATGAATTGTGAAATTACATGATTAGTGGTCAAATTGAACATTCTATTTTGCATTTAACGTATTTATCTATTTTGCATTTAACGTATTTAATAGTGACGCGAATTCTTTTATGTTACCCCCTGCCTTCACTTCTCTCCTCATTGTTTTTCTCTGCAGTGCCTCCTGGCTTTCACAACGACTGATGTCCTTCCTGCTTTGTCTGCTATTTTGTAGTTATCAAATCATAAAAAGGTACTCATTATTGTTTTGCTTCGAAGCTCATGCTCGTAATCCAGCTGATTTCATTAGAGTTGAACTTGTCTTAATCCACCTGATTTTCATTTCAGTTGATCAACTTCGTTTGAGTTGAACTTCCTCTCCCTGAGCCAAAACAAAACTTATCATGATCCAGCTAATTTCTTGTTGTGGAGATCCGAACGCCATCATGGCAATCAACGATAACTGTGATTTGAACCTTTAACGTCCAGCAAAGAACGAGAAAAGTCCTCCATGATTAAACCATTAACGTCCAGCAAAGACCGAAAAAAGTCCTCCGTGACAGTTCAACACGTACACCCCTTTAGTTTATGCTTTGTTTAACAACCAAAATGTATTTTCGATGACCAAAACAAATGCAAAATCGCAGTCACGTGTAACATCCCACATAATGTGCCGTCAAATTATGCCCATATATATATGTATGTAACCTTATTCACACATGTAACTCAAACTCGTCTGTCATTAAGCTTTTTTCTCCGGTTGTGTGAGTGTGCGTCTTTTTCATTGCTCTTAATGTTGATTTGGGAAAGCAACAGTTTCAACAGAGTTCACTTGTATCACGAAAGTATGATGCCTCATTATATTCTGTAAGTCTGGCACCAAAACTATTCCTATTTTGGAACCTTTAGTGCATCAAGTTGCTTCTTACTGGCGGATAAGCATTTCAAGAGCACAACATACGTTTGTCGAAGCGTTGTTTACAAGCTAATGATCAGTGCATGGAACAAGTCATTTTCACTTTCAAAGAGAAACTTACTGTAGCACTCCCTGGTATTCAGGTAAGGCTTAGTCTATAAGGCCACTTCTACAGAAACTGTTCAGGTAGAGGCCCTTTTAGTTAAACTACTTTTTTCTTAAACTAAGCCTCGAAGGAACAAGAACATGTTGCCAGAAGGCCAGATACAGATGTAGCTAGAAGAAGAAAGAAATGAACTGCATTTTAACATGCAAAATTAGTTGTGATCCCTTCTTTGCTGATCCCTTCTTTCCAATGTAAAAGTAACCTATTTGGAACACGAAGGAAAAACAACAGAAGGACCAGAAAGAAATGAAGTTTACAAGAGGAAGGGTTTGTTGGCAGTTTAAGGGTAACTACAGAGTGATCACCCGCAGAAGATTAGGTTTTATAAGGAACTTCAGATCTAAGAGATTCTCTCCTGATATAGTTTGTATATTGCTTGGGTGTATCACTATTCAAATTAATTAGTCTGGCTGGTTCAAATTTCACTGTATGAAATGTGCCTTGTGTAATACACTCGTGTCGTTTCAGTTGAGCGAGGGAAACTAGAGGATATAAAGAATATAGCAGTCATAGAAACTAAAAAAGAGTTTGTTATACCCACAAAGTAAAGAAAATATGGAGTTTGTTATACACTCGTGTCGTTTCAGTTGATTCGCTTTTATTGATGTTCATAAAGCATAAATACCCAGAAAGTAAAGTGCAATGCTTGATTGGAACCTAATACTATGCCTTAAAAGAGCCTATATAATAATTGTTTAATGGTAAATTGTTCCTCAAAGCCTAACAATTGCCATGGATCCCACATTTGGTGATGGAAAACATGAGCTAAACAGGAAGCTCTATGATGCTCTGCTGAAGGAAGACAAAGACAAGGTAATTGAGCTTTGTCAAAATATTCCAGAAGGCCCATTGCACGTATTAACCATTCACGATGACACCGTCCTCCATATGGCCACTTATTCTAAACAAGACGATCTAGTATGCAAGTTGCTTGGTATGCTGTCCGAACACAATTCTGACAAGCTGATGCATCAAAATAAACTTGGAAACACTATACTTCATGAGGCAGCCATTTCCGAAGATTCAGTACCAGCTGCAAAGATAATGCTGCACATAGCACCAAAGTTGCTAAGTGTTCGCAACAATGATGGAGAGACGGCTCTATTTCGCGCGGCAAGTTATGGAAGAAAGACAATGTTCGAGTTTCTTGATAGTGAAGTCAACAAGAGGGCTAAATTAAGTGAGTCAGATCTATTGACATTTCATCGGAGGAACGATAAGACCACCATACTTCACGTGTCCATCATTTGTATGCACTTTGGTGAGTACCCAAGACTCAAGTGTATGTATGTATGATTCTATTTTGGGTCATGTCGCTGTTGTCACTGCAATTTAGAGTCCGTTGGCCGTTTTCTACATATAATAAGCCTAACATGTTTATTATCAAATCATTAAACTTTCATAATTCACTCGGATATTGTAGCTTGGTGCAACTTGTGAGATTCTGATTGCTAAGAGGTACGAATATTTAGTCGATGAACAAGATGGAAAGGGTAAGACTGGTCTTCACCATCTTTCCTCCGACAGATCAGCATTCAAATGTCGAAGTAAAGCAAATTGTCTCAAGCAACTCTTCTACTCCCGTATGACACTTAAACCTTTCCACATGTACACTGAAAGTAATTTTGAGTTGTCTGTAAAAATTTAGCAAGTCTTTGAAAATGCCAATGATAACTGATCCATGATTCAGTTCTCCCCGGTATTGATTAGATTATTAACAGATGATGCAATATGCTTCTTTCCTGCTAATTGGTTCTAGCCTAAAAATTGCAAAACTGTGTGCTCAGGTATTTCAACTGAGGATACCACTACAAAAACTGGAGAAGGTAAAATGCCACACCAACTTACCCAGACAACACTCACGATGTCCAAGTCTCCAAATCTGATTGAAGTACCGTCACTGACGCATATTAGTATTTGCTCATCAAAATTTTCCACTGACGCATATTAGTATTTGCTCATCAAAATTTTCCACACAGAAATAGTTGGTTAGAAGTGGTTTATATATCCATAACATGACTTCCTAACAGTTCTACTAGCTTAATGCTTTTGGATTAAACATTTTGACTACCTAAACTGTCTCAAATCAAGATGATTCACGAAGTTGCACATTCTGAAGAAAATGACCCCAAAAACCTTGATTCAAGGCTAAATTAGGTGTAATTGCAACATTTATTGAACTTCAGTGTTCAATGTGACTGAAAATTTCCATACTCAAGGACACCAATTGCATTCTATTTCACTTCCAATTTAGACTAATTTTGTGTATTCTCTTTCTTGGAATTAAGTTGTTCCAAGCTTTAGAGTACCCTTGTGGCAAGCTATTCGAGCAGAAAAAGCGGAAATATAGATCAGCGGTGCCACTGGCAGAGTTCTTGACTGGAAAAGACACCTCGTGGGAGGCAACTGAATCTACAAAGGGTGAAAGTAATCCGACGACCCACATGCATGAGAGTTCATCCACTGTTCTTCAGCACCAAGATCATGTAGGGTCAAGGGAAAAATCCGCAACAGGAGATGAAATTGGAACTGAAGATACCCTTCGTTCTGGGAATCCCCCAAAAAGTCCAGAAATGAATAAAAATGTCGGGACTCCATTGATGTTAGCAACTAGACATGGTTGTACAAATAATGTTGAGGCAATACTAAGAAACTATCCTCATCCTCAGGCTGTAGAGTATATTGATGGCGAAGGGCGTAACATTTGACATGTAGCAATCGCGTATCGGCACAAAAAGATTTTCGATTTAGTGGAGAAAATGGAAATTCCCATGATTAGGCTAATAAGGAAGATTGACAAAAATGGGAACACCATACTGCACTGTGTTGGCATAAAGTAAAGAAATGAAGAATTGTATTCATTGGTGTGTCTTTACAGAATGGCAAAGCATGCCTTTATATACTACACAACAATCAGTTTAGATCCTAAAATCAAGCTAATCTAGATCCAAGAATCAAGTTAATTTAGATCCAAGAATCATGCTAATTTAGATCCGAAAATCAAGCTAATCAAGCTAATATGAGATTATTCTCCTTTACTCCCCCTCAAGTTGGAGCATGGATATTTGAAATGCCCAACTTGCCCAGTAAAATGTGGAAGCGTTCCTGGCCAAGTGCCTTGGTGAAAATGTCTGCAAGCTGATATTGAGACGAAATTGGTCCAGGTAATAAAGCTTTGGACTGAGTGTGGTGCCGAACAAAATGACAGTCTATTTCAATGTGCTTTGTGCGCTCGTGGAACACTGGGTTGGCCACAATGTGTAATGCGGTCTGATTGTCACAAAATAAGGAAACTGGATTTTGATAAGAGACCCCTAAATCAGAGAGGAGTCGAAGTAGCCAAATAATCTCACTTGCGGTGGTGGCCTTTGCCCTGTATTCTGCCTCAACGGTGGAACGCGAGACTATGGATTGTTTCTTTGAACGCCAGGAAATGGGTGAAGATCCCAAAAACACGATATACGCAGTGGTAGATTTGCGAGTTGTTGGGCAGCCAGCCCAATCGGCATCGCAATAAGCACGTAGTGATAGAGAACTGTTGGAGGAGAGCAAAATACCTTGACCGGGCAAATTTTTGAGGTAGCGAAGAACGCGTATGGCAGCATCATAATGTGGTCGTCTTGGCTTGTGCATGAATTGACTTAGGATGTGAACTACATAACTTATGTCTGGACGAGTGATCGTGAGGTAGAGTAATCTGCCAATGAGACGTCTATACTGTCCTGGATCATCACATAGTTCTCCTGAATTAAGATCAAGTTGATGTTGTTCAGCCATGGGTGAGGAAGATGGCTTGCAACCTGTTAGACCACATTCCGTTAAAATGTCAAGAACATATTTGCGTTGGCTTAACACGATGCCATCAGAAGAACGTGCCACCTCAATGCCGAGAAAGTACTTGAGTTTACCGAGATCCTTAATATGGAACTTAGTATCCAAGTAGTGTTTTAGCCAAGAAATTTTAGCTGAATCAGTCCCCGTGACAATCACATCGTCAACATAAATAAGGACAGCAAGAAAAGATCCTTTACGAGCGAAGGTGAATAAAGAATGATCAGATTGAGACTGAATAAAACCAACTACAAGTAAGGACTGAGTAAACTTGTGATACCAATTGCGTGAAGCCTGACGAAGCCCATAAAGAGACTTTTGAAGACGACACAGACGATTCTCCCCCTGTTTAGAAAAACCTTGAGGAATCTTCATGTATACTTCCTCTTCTAGATCTCCATGCAAAAAGGCGTTGTTGACATCCAACTGATGGAGTTCCCATTTCTTTATTGAAGCAATGGCAAGAAGACACCGTACCGTAACTAGTTTGGCAACTGGTGCAAATGTTTCATGAAAATCTAGACCTTCAATCTGGGTGTATCCCTTAGCCACAAGTCGCGCTTTGTATCTCTCCACAGTGCCATCTGGGTGGAATTTGACTTTATATACCCACTTAGAATCAATGGCACGTTTTCCAGATGGTAATGGCATAAGTGTCCAAGTGTTATTAGCTTCCAAAGCAGAGATCTCCTTGGCCATGGCATCCTTCCAATGAGCATGTTTCACTGCCTGAGAAAAATATTTGGGCTTATCGACCGAAGAGATGGCCGCTAAAAATGCAGTGTGAGTTCTAGAAAATTTGGAATAAGAAATATTATGGGACAAAGGATATACCGTCGAGTTAGCAGATGGAGAGGAAGAGTGCGAAGTAGATGAAGGCGGGGCAAGGGATGGTGGCAATGTATAATTGTACCCAGAAAGATTCTTGGACACCTGTCTTGTGTGCTTAGAAGGCACAACATGAGGTTCATTTATAGGTAAGGCAGATTGCTCAGTTCTGATGGGTGACTGTATGGTAGATGGTGACAACTCAGTAGATCCTGGTGCTTGATCCAAGGGTATCTGGTCTTGGGATGATGATGATCCAAGAGATAGGGGTTCAAGGTCGACATTGTGGGGTGAGTTTGATCTAGTTGGCACATCACTGGTCTGAGTTGATTTACTAGTTTCACCTGTGGGTGCATGGCTAGCTGCTTGACACTCCCAATCAACTGAAAGATGATCTGTTAACCCAAAAGGAGTGTGGCAGGTTTGTAGGTCAGCAATATTATCCTTTTTGTCAGCAAAAGGAAATATGCTTTTAAAAAACTGAACATCTCTTGAAGAGTAAATCACTTTGCTCTCCAAATCATAAATCCTATATCCTTTCTGCCCATTGGGATAACCAACAAAAATGCCAGACTTACTTCGAGGGGCGAACTTATCATGTGGCTTGCCATTCATGTGTCCATAACAGAGACATCCAAAAGTTCGCATATGATCATAGTTAGGTACCTTACCAAATAATACTTCATAAGGTGTTCGGTTTTGGAGCACAGAAAGTGGCATGCGGTTGATTAAGTAAGCAGCGGTAAGTACGCACTCCCCCCAAAATCTGACTGGAAGTTTGGCCTGGAATCGTAAAGCTCTAGCTACCTCTAAGAGATGTCTGTGCTTTCGCTCCACCACTCCATTTTGTTGCGGTGTATCCGTGCAGCTTGTTTGTCTGTCCATTCCATTCTCAAAATAATGATGTAATAATTCACGATGTCCAAATTCAAGACCGTTATCAGTTCTAAAAACCTTGATTCTGGTGTTAAATTGTGTCTTAACCCAGTTGAAAAACATCAAGAGGTAGTGTCTAGTTTCGGACTTGAACTTCATGAGAAAGACCCATGTGGCTCGACTATGATCATCAACAATCGTGAGAAAATAATGTGACCCAGAATGAGATTTAGTACTGTATGGACCCCATATATCACAATGGACTAAATCAAAGTTGTGCATCGATTTATTTTTGCTATGTGGAAAAGGCAATCTAGTTTGTCTGACCTTGCAACAAGCATCACAAAATAAAAGTTTTGGCGAATTGAAAGTAACAGGTAAGTTGGAAACCAGCGAGATACGGTTCATTGGTAGATGCCCTAAACGACGGTGCCATAAATCCGCAGTGTTATGTCCTTTTGACAGAAGCGCCTTCCCCGCCCTCGTTGGTTCCAAATGATATAAGCCATTTCGCACTCTACCTACTCCAATCGGCTTCCTCGAGAGTAAGTCCTGTATCACACAAAATTCAGATCCAAAAATTAGAACACAGTTGAGATCTCGAGTCAATTTACTGACTGATAATAGGTTAAAACAAAAATTAGGCACTCCCAAAACTTGTTCGAGATGCAAATTGGGGCCAAGATTTACTCGTCCCAAAGCATGAACTGGGACGGTATCACCGTTGGGAATTTGAACCGGGGGTACACCTGGATTTGTATAAGCATCGGACATAGTATCAAGTTTACATGATATATGATCCGTGGCCCCTGTATCAATAATCCACGAGTCTGGCTTACCAGATATATTTTGTGAGGTCATATTTGCAGAAGGCCCATTAGTGGGTCCTGATTGGCGGCCCAAAAGATCAGCAAGTCTTTGCATTTCACTGGGTGTGAAGCTTGGAAATGACACAGACTCGTCGGATGTGGCAACGAATTGTTGTGAAACCCTTGTCGCTGGTGCTGTGTCTCCGGCAGTGCGCGACCATGGTTGATATGCAGGGCTGTGATTTAGAAATGGTACGGATGCGTCGGCAGTAGCTGCAAACGGCCTAGCAATTGCCGCCGATGATGTTGTGCCTTCGGATGCGCGGAGCCATGGCTGATTTCCTCCTCTTGGTTTGGGTCTTCTCCATCCAGGTGGATATCCGATGATCTCATAACAGTTCTCTCTAGAGTGATTAGATCGATTACATTGGGTACAGTGTAATCCACCATGCCGTCTTTCTCCAGAATTTTCACCACGCCGGTCAATTTTCTGGTCACCTCCATGCCGCATATGTGGTGCTTTAGCCAATAGAGTTGTCGCCTCGATATTAGGGACACGCGCAGCAGCGACCACTTGCTGTTTTTCTTCTTGGGCAGCCACGGCATATGCTCTCCCAAGTCCTGGAAATGGATCGATGCTCAGGATTTGGGATCGCACCGTCTTGTAAGTATCATCCAATCCCATCAAAAAATCGAAGACTTTCTCTTCTTCTCGCATTTCCTGCATTTTCTTTCCGGCACCACAAGTACATACAGGTATAGGTCTAAGATTATGTAGTTCATTCCACACACCTTTTAACTTACCATAGTATGTAGAAATAGCAGATTTCTCTTGTTGTAGTAGAGTAATAGATCGCTTCAGGTCATACACTCTAAGTGCAATGCCCTGAGTAAATCGTTCATCAAAATCGCACCAAATTTCACTTGCAGTGTCTGCATGTGCGGCACTAGTTTGTAATTCTCTAGAAAGAGAATTGACGATCCATGAATTGACCACTGCATTACACTGGATCCATGATTGAAAATCCCTGGAATGAACATCGGGTTTTGCTATCAACCCGTCGATGAACCCTGCCTTATTTTTGGATTGGAGCGCCGTCAACATGTTACGTCTCCAAGTGAAATAGTTCTCTCCATTTTCACTTAGAGGTTGTGTAACGAAGACCAAGCCTGGATGATCAGACGGATGCAAGTAGAACGGAGATTTGGTGTCAATTGCGATGTTTTGAACATTCGCAATGGGCGCCAAACCCCCATGAACATAACTTGCAGATTCGTCTTCCATGACTGAGAAATTGAAAAGAAATGCCTATGCTAGAAAGATGGCTCTGATACCATAAAGAAATGAAGAATTGTATTCATTGGTGTGTCTTTACAGAATGGCAAAGCATGACTTTATATACTACACAACAATCAGTTTAGATCCTAAAATCAAGCTAATCTAGATCCAAGAATCAAGTTAATTTAGATCCAAGAATCATGCTAATTTAGATCCAAAAATCAAGCTAAAATCAAGCTAATATGAGATTATTCTTCTTTATAAAGGAAGAAGATCAAGGAACAGAAGACATGCGAAGCCCTGCTTTCCTATTGCGAGAGGATTCACTCTTGTTTGAGGTGCATTCTCCTGATTCATTACTCCAACTGTCTCCACATGCACACGAACTGTTATGCGCGCATGTCGTATTTCATAGCATCATAGCATAGAAATTGCATTAAGCTCCAAGCACCTTACTGTGTTTTCTTGCATAATACTCCCTCCGTACCATTATGCAAGTCCTCCTTTCTGTGAGTCCTTCTTTCCTTTTTTGGGAAGTTTGACCACTTGACTCCCCTTCATAAAGGTTTCTACTGAATTACATGATCTTCTGCATTACACCTCTAATATGCAAGGACAAGAAAAGTAGAATATAAAATGTTTGACTGTCAAAGGAGGACTCAGATTAATGAATGGAAGAAGCACAACAACTATTAGCGAAGCAAAGTTTTTGAGTATAATGTAATATATTGCTGCATCTGAGCATAATATATTTTGATGCAGCGTGTGCGGAAAGTCACCGCCACCCATTTCATTAAGCAATTCAACGACAAGGGCGAGACTGCTGAATAGTTATTTACAAAGAATAATGCTGAACGTCGTAAGAACGCCAAAGAATGGCTGAAGGTCACTGCTGAAAATTGTTCAATTGTTGCTGTGCTAATTGCACTGTTGCCTTCGCTGCAGCCTACACTGTACCAGAAGGTCCAAATCAAACAATTGGTTATCCGATCCTTGTTGACAAGCCTTTCTTTGTCATTTTCGCTGTGACAGACGTACTTTCTCTCACGTTTGCCTTGACATCTGTGATAGCGTTTCTTTTGATCCTCACATCACCCTTTCAGTTAATGGACTTCAAACAGTGTCTTCTCCAAAAATTAATGCTAGGTCTCACTTTTCTCATCTTCTCCATTTCAATGATGATGTTGGCATTTGCAGCAACCGTTATCTTGTTGATACGTAATAGGGAACAGTGGACAAAAATTGTCTTGTACTCCGTGGCACTATTCCCGGTCACCATCTTTGCATTGTCATACATGCCTCTTTATATGTCACTCATCAAGACTCTGGGGCAGTCACTCAAGAAAATATCGGCTGTATTTCCTCGATCAAAGAGTGCCTTGCCTCATCGTAAATCCCATGCCAGGAATGCCGATAGTTCGACAAATGCTTTTACACTTAATACTACCCGATATCCCGTCTGAAAAGTCCAAAGGAAATTGGGAAATTAAGGATTGGTGAGTATGGAGTGTTGTGTGTTATCTTTTGTATATATGGCAGTGTGAAGTATTAAGTGTTACATAGTATCAGTATGGTTCCCAATATCCAGATTATATCGATGTTGGAGTTGACTAGTGTTTATGGACAATATGAATCTTTGAATAAAGAATGTTCTTAACTCGTGAAAATGTAACCGAAGAAATTGGAACCCAACGTGACCTTAATATGATTAAGATTCAACATCATATGATAATAATCCTCTTGTCAATAATACAATGTCTAACTCTTTAAATTGCCCATTAGTGCCATTTAGAACAAAAAAAACATATTAGTGCAAACATCATGCACTACAAGAAAAAGGGTCTTTAGCGACCGCGCCTGGCGGTCGCTAAAGACCTTTACGTGATCGCTAAAGGGTTTTAGTGACCAATAAGGGCGGTCGTTATAGCCCAGGTTGCTAAATTTTAGCGAACGCATTTTAATTTCGGTCGCTAAATTTAGCAACCGCCCTTAGCGGTCGCTAAATATTTATTAATTTAACAATTATGTTTTTTAATTATTTTTTATTAAATTATATTTATATATTTAGCTACCGAATTAGCGACCGCGACCGGCGGTCTCTAAATAATTTAATTTTTTTAATTTTTAAAAAAAAATAATAAAAAATTTAGCGACAGCGTTTTTTAATTTAGCGACCGTATATTGCGGTCGCAAAACCTGGCTTTGCAAAAAAAAAAATTTCAAGTCAGATAACATGTCCAAAACCTGTACAAAACCTATCGCAAAACTAATATCAATTCACATTCAATCCAATCGATCCAAAAACCGATTTAACCTCTGTTAAAACGCTTTTGAATGAATGCGTTGAAAGCTTTCAACGCATTCATTCAAAAGCGTTTTACCCCCCTGTCGCGCATTCATTCAAACAGCTGCTCACATTCATCAATGTATAGATAAACGTTAACATATGCATTAAAATAATAGAATTCATACAGTTAAGTACCGATGATCAATTCAAAACAAGAAAATAACATTCATGGCAGATAAACCTAACCAAACCCTATCTAAATCACTCGTCGGTAGAACAACTAGCCTCGTCATCATCTTCTTCATTCCTCGATGATGAAGACACTTTTGATCCAACAACATCTTCTTCGCCCCGGGAGTCACCGGCACTAAGATCATCGGTATTGCCCTGCACAAAGCCATACAAATGATTCAACATCATATATCTAATCAAGATCACATATAAAGCAGGATATTGAGAAAATTTGTATTACATGTAGTTTGGGGTCCTTTATAATTACATAACTATCACCGAGCATCATCCGCATGCGCGCATCAAACATTGTATTGAAGCACTCTGCCAACCTCAGTGCGCACCCTCAGAATTGGCTCCCCGTGCTGAGTCCAATTCGTATAGTTACTCATAAAGCCTCTACGGAACAGATCAAAACTTACATCGTCGGGGGTTTTCCAACTTAACAGTTGACAATCATTGCACGGACATTTAATCGTGCCATCATCCACAAACTCCCGTTGATTCAAAGCAAATAGAATAAACCCGTTCACTCCCTGTCTAAACTCTTCTGATACCCCAATCCCACTTGGAGCAATCCTCCTTCGCATCCAACTTCTATCCACTGACATGATATATATCTCTCACTGCCTGGTAAACCTATACAAGTCGAGTTCAAAATTAACCTTCAATTTGAAAAATATATATTGAGTAGTCACTTACAAGTGAGAGTTAATCAGGGTTAAGTAGGGATGATTAGGGCTAAGTAGGGCATATTAGAGCTAAGTAGTGTTGATTAGTGCTAATCTAGGTAGCACGGACACAGACACTGCGTCTGATATCGACACCGACCGGGCTATTTAGTATCCATCAGTGTTAGTTATGGCTAATTAGGGCTGATTATTGCTAATTAGGAATAATTAGGGGTACTCAGTGTTAAGTAGGCCTGATTAGCATAATTATTGTCAATTAGCCCTAATCAGGGATAATTAGGGCAGATTAGCATAATCATGGGTGATTAGTGCTAATCTAGGTAGCACAGACACGGACACTGTGTCCCACACCGACATCGACCGGGACATCGCAGAGAGGTGTCGGACACGTGTCCGAAGGTGCTAGTGAGGTGTCGGGATGTTGGTAGTTGTCGGACACCATACCTAGACTCATATAAAGTGTCAGTACTGCGTAGGTGCTATTTAGGGCTAATCAATGTCAATCACTGTTAATTAGGGATAATCAACGCTGATTAGTGCTAATTAAGGCTATTTAGGCCTATTTAGGGCTGATTAGTGCTAATTATATCTAATTAGGGTTTTTTAGTGTTCATCAGTATTAATTATGGCTGATCAGGGGTGATTAGTGTTAATTAGGGCTATTTAGTGTCTGTTAGTGTTACTTAGGGCTAATCAGAGTTGATTAGCGCTAATTAGGGCTCGACTCATGTGTCGGGGTGTCGGTAGTTGTCAGACACTATACCTAGACTCATGTGAAGTGTCGGTGCTTCCCAAGGGCTATTTAGGGCTAATCAGTGTTAATCATAGTTAATTAGGGATAATTAGGGCTGATTAGCCTAATCAGTGTAGATTAACACTAATCAGAATTAATTAGTGTTAATTAGGGCTAATCAGTGGCGGAACCAAAATTTCACCCAATGGAAGATGAACCTTATTAACTTAATTAACCTATGGCAGATGAACCTAATTAACCTAATTTTAACCCACCATGTCATGTTTCATTTTTTAATTAACCTAATTTCACCATTAACTAAATCACATATCCGATATCTCAATCCAATTGGGTCCCATCCTCCATCAACAATCTCAATTCTCAAATGCTCATTGCACATTTAACAACCTAAAATTTTAATAAAATAATCAATGCTCAAATGGGCAAATAATTGTTCAAAATGCACATATCTAATATCACAATCCAATTGGGTCCCATTCTCCATCAACCATCTCAATTCTCAAAACTTTAATCCATAATTAACAAGTCAGACCAAGGACAATTACACAAATCAAACATCTCAATTGATCATTTGCGACATCACAAACTCAGATTACACAAATCTGGCCATCACAAATCAAACATCTCAATTCTAGGGAAGACAATGGCAGAAAGCATATGACAATTAATCATAGGCTTCAGAAGAATTAAATGAAACACAAACCTTTTTGGGTTCTAGACTTACTTCTTAAAAGGCAACAAAGTTGATCCGCTGCTAAAACTGCATGTAACCATGGCACACTTATCAAACCTTTGTGGAAGAATTTGAGGAAATTCTAATGTATTTAATGAGAATTCAAGCTTGAACAATTGAAACAGAAAACCCAAATGGGCCAGAAAGAAGAAGAGAGAAGAATACTATCTTGATAAAATTTGTTCACTTCCCATATGTTCTATCAGCATGAGATCAGACAATGTATGGTACATTGCATTGCAATTAACAACTTCCAAGTTTTGCAATTAACAAATTTTGCAAATAATTGCAATTAACAATTAACAAGTTTTGATAGTGTAGACATGTTAAGAGCGAGAGAGGTATTAGTGTACTTATTGGTAACCATACAGTCTTTAAAGGTCTTGACATTCGCATTCTTCTAATGTTATAAACTTTCATAGTCACTTTGTCCGGTGTTAGTTCCTTGATTATTTTAGAAAAATGGACGCAAGCATGACATTCTGCTAATCATGAACAACTAAAACCCTCTTTGCAACAGTGAACTTCATAGGCTACAATCCAATACCAGGACTAAAGAAGTACAAATCATTTGCATATTAACAAGAATATTCCACATTTGCAGCTTACATGGATGAGTTAGGTTATTAGTCTATCTCTAAACATGCATTAACTGTTGGCGCCACCCCAGCAAATCTACTGCTAGATGAAGCCTCCCTTCCCAACCTAACACCCCATGGTCACATTAAATTTAAATGCAGATCTAAGGAGATCAAAAAGAACAAATTTTTTGTGCAATCAAATAGGAGCAATCTTCATCACAACTGGTTTGTGGACCAGGAATCTCCGAAACTTCATTGAACATGTTTGTGGACCATGAATCTCCATTAGCATTCGTGGACCTTATGGTCATGGTAGACAGTTGCGAGAAAGGGCCAACATATCAATCAAATTATCATATTTGGTCTTGAATCATCAGATTGCCTTAGGTGTGCTCGTAGAGTAACTTTACAGGTATGGATATATGTATATTTCTATAAGCATATGTCTATCTATATCTATATAATATATAAAAGCACCAATGGTCTTAATGCTCTAATCTTTTCCTTCCATGGCCTGCTATTTTTAGAATCCTATTGAACAGCAATATGTCTATTTGTTTTTGAATTAAATAACCTGAAGAAATGCTGTCAACTACGTCAGTCTTTCATGACTTCTCTTTTCTTTATAGTATTTTGCAAGAAAGTTTAGTCTCCCACCCATGTAGTCACATAAGGTGAACTCCGGTCAATGACAACCTAAGGTCTTTCTCTTCCTCTCTAATAGCTCCAATCTTAGCTTGAAGTGAGCTCCCAAAAAGCTCCTATCAGATGGAGTAAAATTTATTCTTTTCAAGTCATCATATCAAACAAAATGGGTTCTCTTAACATGATTAGATGGACTTGAGTCATGAAAATTATTACAAACTTGCACTAACAGATTCTCAAATCCACTAACTCCACATGAAATTTTCACTTATGATTCCAAAATCGATAATTTCAAATCAGTTCATAGATCTGAGATTTCACTATGAGATTTCTTTTAAATTAATAATTTTTTTACAAAAAATCAGAAAACCCTAAATCAGGAAAATTGGAACATAAACACTAATCATTGGATAGATATAACACACCTGGAGGCGGCGTAGGACGTGGGCTTGGCCGCGGCGTAGTGCGTGGCGGTGGCACGGCCGGTAACAGTATGGCAAGGTGGCTTCGCGGCGTCGTGAGCTGGTTTTTGGCGAGGTGGGCTCTGCCGAAGTGGGCGCGGTTGTAGAGGTTCGTCTTCGACGGCGAGGGTAACGGTGGTTTATGGCAGCGAGGGTAATGGTGGTTTACGGCAGCGAGGGTAACGGTGGTTTATGGCGGCGCAGGTTGGATGCACGACAATTCACTCACTTTGCAGCTTCGAAGCACAACACGAGAGAGAGAGAGAGAGAGAGAGAGAGAGAGAGAGAATATCTGACTTTCGTAGTTATTTTGACTAGATTTAGCGACCGCCCATTCTGCGGTCGCTAATACGGTCGCTAAATTATGCTTTAGCGACCGCATTTTGTGGTGGTCGCTAAAGACCCTTTTTCTTGTAGTGATGGAACACCTCGAGTATAACACCTCGATATTCTTCAGACTTCATCGAGATGTAGCGATTCAATAAGCAACGTAAATCCTTTGGCTCCAAAATTCGCTGTCATAATCATCTCCACCATGGACCTCTAAAATCCTCTGTAGGATCGTCAGAGGACATCTCTGTGGCAAGCATTACAATGAATTTACTTCCTTCCCTTCTCGCTCTTCTTCTGTCCCCATGCCTTGCTTCCCGCCTTTCTTTGATCAGTTGATCTAACCTTTCCTGAACCATTGCATGCGATAGGATGGAGATAGTTGGGAACCATTATGAACTTCTGTCTTCAGGTTCCTCTGAGGAAGAAATGCTATGCCTAAATTAACACAAGGCTCTGCAACCTCTTATCAAAGCTTTTGCTTCTTTAGGTCTCTGGAGCCTTGCATTCTTAGGCATTGAGTTGAGAAAGTTTTGAAGGGCAAAAATCATATATGCACCATTGGAGAGTAATGCTCAGCTTTGCGATAATGCCAAAGAATGGCAGAAACGCACTGCTGAAAATTGTTCAATTGTTGTTGTTGGCCATTTTCCTCTGTTCTTCTCTGTTCCCGTTGCATCCACCTCCTTTGTCCCCTATTGTGTAGCTTTCAAATCATAAACATGATACTAATAATTTTTTTTCGTAGAACTTAGACTGACCCAGCTGATTTTCATTTGAGATGAACTTCCTCTCCCTGAGCCGAAGCAAAACTTGTCATGATCCAGTAGAGATCTCAAAAGTGCTAGGCCAGCCCTCTTGGTGAACAGTAATGGCCTGGTCCATAGGGCCAAGGGCCAGGCCGAAGGATTGGCGAAAAAAGCCAGATCTGACCTAGCCCTAAAAAAGCCAGGGTTAGGCCCTTCAAATGGTGGTGGCCCGGTTCTAGCCCAAATCTGGCCCAGCCAGGCACGGCCCCCACCCAAAATTTTGAATTTTTTTCTCCTCAACTTCATTGACGCCAAATATTCAAACATTACCAAGATAGGGTCTTAGCTTTGTAGTTTTAGACATTCAAGTGGAAGACTTTGAGTAATACGGATTCAATGTTGGATGACGTTTCTCAGTAATTTCAAGTTGGATTTGCTTCATTCATTCTTTGGTTGGAATTGTCATCTTCATATACCACTGGTGAGTGGAAATTAAGACTAATTCAATCAAGAATACTCGCCCATAGTTATGAATACCGTACCGGAGTACGTACCATTTTTTCTGTGAAATGGTACGTATCGGTACTGGTACCATCTCAGATTTTGCATAAAAAATGTACATATATAATACTAATTCATTACTGAACTAAAACTGTTTACATCTATTTAATTTCCTCCCTCACAACTCCACTCGAGCTTGAATTACCTCATTTTTTTTTTAACTAAACTGTTTGTTTTCAAATAAGATGTTTGTTCCCACACAAATAGTTTATTCAATTGAATTATCTCCCCCAAAATTATCCCTCTCTTCAACTGTTTCATTACCGAATTCTTATAAAAAAAAATAAGTTGCTTGTTCAAGAATGACGTCTTTGGCTTCAATAATAAGTATATTGTGTGTGTGTGTGTGTCTCTGCGTCAAAAAATATATAAAACAATACATCATATAGATAAAAGAATATTATGAAAACTTCGAACTATGAATTAAATCAAAATCATGAAAAAAAATTAAAAGTAAAGTTAGAATTGCGATGAAGATTGAAAATTTATCAAGAAAGATTTTATTTAATTCTAATGAATAAAGTTCAGAAGAGGCTACAGAGGCTTTGATCGATGTTAAAGAACCTATTTTGTTTTCAATTTAGTCTTTATATGAACAATTTACTAATTTTTTTAATAAATTCTGCAACTTTTACATTTTTTAAGGGACCGATACAAAACACCATATCTCGGCCGGTATCACCTATACTGGCCGGTACAAGCGGTACAAAGCGGTATTTTGACTGGTACGAAATGTAAAGGGATATCATACCGGTTGAAGGCAAAAGTAATACGTACCGGCCAGTACGGTATTGAGAACTATGTACTCACCTCTTCCTAGGGTCCTTTTATGCAAACCCATTGCCCTAAAAATCAATTGAAAATGATTAGTGACATGTGGTGTGCTTTACATTGGTTTTTTTTTTTTCATACATAGTGATAGACAGTGAAATGAGATACCTTCATGTCCAAACAACCAAATAAAGGAGGGTTTAACTTTTTCATACAGTTGCTCCTAACACGCACCCACTATCACTTACTTGCCACTTTTATTAGCCCAAAAAATTGTGAACTTCTCTTTTCGTTTTTCATTTGTCATTTTCGGGTAACGGGGTTGGGGTAGAAGCTGGGCGTGCAGATCATGCAAGAAGAAGCTTTCCACTAATCAGATCTTTTGAGCTATAAGTTGTACAAAAGAAGCCGTGACAAACAAGGACTAAATAGATATATTCCTATAATTTTCCTTCAACTCGTTTTTAGCTTTGTAGCAAAATATTCATATAAATCTATCAAATGTTTTTGAGTAAATTCTCATTCAACAAAAAGAACTATGACTTATATAGTTTACATTTTTACCGTAGATTATTTTCAAACAAATTAAGTGTATTTAAAGTAAACAATGCACATGAGAAGGTGGCTATGTACAAGCAAAATAGATATTTTCCCTTGCCCCTTTTGAAAAAATTAATCATATATATATATATATATATATATATATATATATAAATTGTTCATAGGAGGGCTTTTGAACCAATTTATCAAACATTTATTTTTTTCGCAATATAAAACATGAATAGAAATAATTAAAAAAATAATTTTCTATTCTCCCGAAAGTTAGGGCCTACGGCTTGGCTTGGACTGGACAGGACCAAGATACCCCCTGTTGGGACCGGCCTGACCCTAGCCCGGTTTCTACAGCCCGAAGCCCGGTTTGGCCCGGGCTTCTCCTCTCGCCCGCTGGGCCGGCTGAATGTCGATGTGGAAAAGCAACAGCATCATCAAAAGTTGACGTGTGTCCCGAGAGTAGGATACCTTGTTATATTATATGCTTGAAGCCTGGCACCAACATGATTCTTGTGGCGGATTAGCATATCAAGAACACAAGATAACATTGCGGGAACGTTGTTTACAAGCTGATGATCAGTGCAGTTACCTGGCATGTAAGGCTTAGTCTAGAAGGCCTCTTCCACAGAAACTGTTCCAGAAGAGGAGACCCCTTATACATAATCTTTTTCGTTTGCTTTTCCTAATTTTAGGAAACCATTAGCATGAAATACCATTTTCTTAAACTAAGCCTCGAAGGAACAAGAACATGCGGCCAAAAGGCCAGATGCAGATTTAGATAGAAGAAGAAAGAAATGAACTGCAGTTTAACATGCAAATTAAACTAGTTGTAACCTTTTTGTAAGGAACTTTAGATCTAAGAGATTCTCTCATATATTATGTGCACCATGATATAATAAGAAAAAGCTGTTTTGCATTAAGTTTTTGTCAAGAAAGAATAAAAACCGACCAAGTGCAATGCTTGTTTCGAGCCATGAATATTATGCCTTAGAAGAATCTATATAATGATTGTTTAATGGTAAATTGCTCCTCAAAGCCTAACAATTGTCATGGCTCCCACAGTTGATGATGCAAAACATGAGCTCAACAGGAAGCTCTATGATGCTCTGCTAAAGGAAGAGGAAGACAAGGTAATTGAGCTTTGTCAAAATATTGCACGTATTAACCATTCCCAGTGACACCGTCCTCCATATGACCACTTATTATAAACAAGAGGATTTAGTATGCAAGTTGCTTAATAAGCTATCCGAATGCCATTCTGACAAGCTGATGTATTGAAATGAAATTGGAAACACTATACTTCACGAAGCAGCCACTTCTGACAAAACAGTACAGGCTGCAAAGATAATGCTGCGCATAGTACCAGATTTGCTAAGTGCTCACAACAATAACGGAGAGACGGCTCTATTTCATGCGGCGTGTTATGGAAGAAAGACAATGTTCGAGTTTCTTGATAGTGAAGTCAACAAGAGGGCTAAATTAAACGAGTCTGATCTAAGGGCATTTCATCGGAGGAACGATATGACCACCATACTTCACGTGTCCATCCTTTGTGGGCACTTTGGTGAGTACCCAAAACTCAAGTCTATATATGTATGACTCTATTTTGGGTCATGTCTCTGTTGTCACTGCAATTTAGAGTCCGTTTTCTACAGATAATAAGCCTAACATGTTTATTATAAAGTCATTAAACTTTCATAATGCACTCAGATATTGTAGCTTGGTGCAACTTGTGAGCTTCTGTATTCTTATCTTCTGTGGAATGGGCAACAGACTTGGCCCTCCTGATTGCTAAGAGGTATGAATATTTAGTCAATAAACAAGATGGAGATCGTATGACTGGTCTTCAACTTCTTTCCTGCAATGCATCAGCCTTCAGAAGTGGAATCAAAGGAAATTATCTCAAGCAACTCCTCTACTCCTGTATGACACTTAAACCTTTCCACATGTGCACAGAAAGTCATTTTGAGTTGTCTGTAAGAATTTAGAAAGTCTTTGAAAATGCCAATGATAACTGATCTATAATTCAGTTCTTTCTGGTATTGATTAGATTATTAACAGATGATGCCATTTGTTTCCTTCCTGCTAATTGTGTGCTCATGTATTTCAACTGAGGATACTACTACGGAAATTGGAGAAGGTAAAATGCCACACCAAATTACCCAGATAACACTCACGATGTCCAAGTCTCTAAATCTGATTGAAGTACCATCACACTAACAACCTCTAGAGACCGAGCAAGAAAGAAGGAACAATGAAAACAGTCACTTCTTTGAGTCACTCAAGCATATTAGTATTTGGTCATCAAATTCTTCCCAGTCTCATAATTATCGTTTTTAAGACTTTTCCGCAAAGAAATAGTTGGCTAAAAGTGGTTTGTATGTCCTTGCATGACTTCCTGACGGTTCTACTAGCTTAATGCTTTTGGATTAAATATTTTGACAACCTAAACTGTCTCAAATCAAGATGATTCATGAAGTTGCACATTCTAAAGAAAATGACCCCAAAAACCTTGATATCTTGATCTAAGGCTAAATTAGGTGTAATTGCGACATTTATGAAACTTCAGTGTTCAATTGCATTCTATTTCACTTCTAATTTAGGCTAATATTTTGAATTCTCTTTCTTGGAATTAAGTTGTTCCAGGCTTTAGAGTACCCTTGTGGGAAGCTATTCGAGCAGAAAAGCAGATTTATGAATCAGCTGTGCAATTGGCCCAGTTCTTGACTAGAAAAGACACCTCGTGGGAGGCAACTAAATCTACAAAGGGTGAAAGTAATCCCAAAACCCACTCGTATGAGACTTCATCCACTGTAGGGTTAAGGAAAAAATCCATAATAGGTGATGAAATTGGAACTGAAGATACCCAAAAAAGTCAAGACACGAATGAAAAAGTCGCGGGGACTCCATTGATGTTAGCAACTAAGAATCCGTCTGAGATTGATTAAAAAAAATAGATTCAGCTTAAATCTTAATCAGTTTTTAAAATCTGATTTAATCAGAATCAGTTTGCTGTTTGGTAAAAGTAGTTCTAAACTGAATTAAATTTATAAAAAGTGTTTAGATAAAAAGTACTTAAATCAATTTCACTATGACAAAATGACCATAGATGGCACTTAATAAATAATTTTTATAATATCCAAGTAACGTCAACATAACTTTTATTCGTAAAAAACTATAATGCCCAAATAAAGGGTATGAGAGGAAGAGGGCGGCTATATCCCTCTCTGTGTTTAGCCGTAGGAGAAGAGGTTAGGAATAGGAGAAAAGATAAACTCCAGAAACTATTTAATTAATTAAGGGGTATGAGAGGTCTTTTTATAAAAAATATAGGGATATGATGGTAAATTATTTGGTCAAATCTGATTATGAAAAAAGTTACAAGAAAAAGTGGTTACAGAAGCAGCCAAAAACCGTTGCTATATATCAAATAACTGCTGCCAAAAGCTTTGCCAGTGGTCACCGACCGCTGTTGTAGGCCCCGTTGCTAAAGGCATATAACAACGGTCAACCGCTACTATTTTCATTTCAAAATTCGTCCTTCAAACTTATCTATGGCAGCGGTCATGGAAATGGCAGCGGTTACCGACCGCTGGCATATGTAGCTTCTAAATTCAATTTAAATGTATGGCAGCGGCTCAGTGCGCTGCTGTAAATTCAGCTATGTTACAATTGCATGCATAAATATTTATGCATGCTCGAGGGCAGTTAGAGATTACCGGATTACCTATGTCAATATGCGGCCAACTACGTCTTTGAAGTGACCGTTACCTGACAAATTAAGACCTCAACATCTTTTGATATACTGCCTTCTTAAAAATTCTAATCCCTAGAAAACTTTCTTCACAAACTAAAGGAGCCCTTACATTCACTTGCTTGATAAACAAATAGGTGTTTGGTAACATGATAAACATGCCTCAAGCCTTATCCACAAGTACATTCACTTAGCATGTAAAACACCAATTTACCTAGTTCTTTGTCATCAAGTGCCCTGAAACTTTGAATAAGTACCAAACTGTGATAGGATTCTAACCTATCACAGTCCGAAGCAAGGGTATGATAAACTTGTTACCGACGGTTAAACAACTATGAGGCAACTGCTGCAGTATCTCAGCCATGATAAGGACTTCCCTTGCATGTCTTGGGCGGAATTCTCTGATTTCCTAAGATTGTTGACTAGGGTATTGAGTGCTATGCAGATATCACACTCGCGTGTGATTGATGCAGGTTGTGGTAGATGCGCATCCCTGGTATGCGGGAAGGCCACATGTGTGGCATAGAGTTCGCTAAGTGAGAAGATGTGTCACTACAAAGAATTTAATGGCAAAACTGATGCAAAACAGAGATCTACAAATGAAAAAGGCCCTTTTGATTTTCAAAAAGGTATTAGCAAGAAAGCAGGACACAGTTTCTTGCAGGAAAGCACCATCTTGGAGCAGCGTAGTAAAAATATAACAAGTTTTATGAAGAAGTTGCTAGCCAAAACCTTGATTTCACCGAAAACTCGAATCGACCAGCGACATGCATTTTGATGTTAATAAACCTCATATTCAAGTTCTCGATTGCTATAAACAATTAATTGTGGTGACTAAACCCATTTTGCAAGACAAGTTGGCACATGTACGATTTTTTAATTTGGTCAAGGAAACTAGAAAACACACACAAACACAAGCAGTCAAGCACACACCCATATTTTGAGGTAATACTTTAGTTTTAGTTAATATGTTAATTTTAATTTTAGTTTAATATGTTAATTTTAGTTTAATTTCAGTGATTATATAGAGATTTAGAATATATGTTTAGTTAATTTAATTACAGTTTGATTTCAGTGATTATATAGAGATTTAATAAAGTTCTTAAATTTTAGTTTAATGCCAGTGATTAAATAGAGATTTAAAAAAATCTCTATATAATATTATTTTACTATAATTTTTTATTAGTGAATTTAATATAATTTTTGCATCCCCTAAAAAAAATTTATGATTCCACCCCTGAGGACAAAGATGGAATGTTTCATCTTCTTGACTCTCGAATGGGGAGCCTACAAGTGAACACTGAAGAACATCGTCGAGTGTTTTACGTAAGGAATGATGCCACATCTCCATCCTCTCTGAGAATCATCGTAAGTACCCAACTTGGGCATTTTGAAACAACTTATAATTGAATGAATCGCCCATGCGTGGTATCAAGTTACACAGGGCAACATGTCTATGAACATGCATATGCATGTTAATGATGAGCGTAAAGCTTGTATGTACTGTTGGAATGAATTTTGACAGTAGTTTGCTTGAACTTGTACATGTTGTGTAAGATTCACAATCCCACGTCCGAGAGATTAGAGAAGTCAAACGGGTTTATAAGTTGGTAAGCATGTTAAGCTTAGCAACAAGCTAGTAAAGTTGAACTCTCACCTGCACATGAGCCGGGTTTAGTCTCAAGCCATTTTAGGCCAAATTTAGAAATTCACTGAAAAACTAGTTAACTAGGCACATCACATATATGTTACATGCAAAAGCCCTCGCGGGCCTACCCTTTTGCTAAATTTCTATTTAATCTTCGGGCAAATTACATATAGAATTCTTGAGATTTATCATAATTACACTCAGCGTCTATTAAGTATTTTTATTACACTCCACTCTATGTGGTTTGTCACCGTTTTTGTATATCACCCACTTCCGTTAGGGCAACGTAAAAAAAAGTTGGGACACCATATATTTAACATGATATACCAAAAACACCATTTAGGTCTTCTCTAGTTCTTTACAGGCCAATACCAAGCCACCACCTTGTGGTGAAAACTTTCAGATACTCTCCCAATTAGTAGGGACTGGCTTCTCCCTGATCTCCTCGCCAGTTTGGATGATTAGTCTACTCATGATTATGTGGTCCACATTTCCTTCAAGTTCCATGATTATGTGGATGATTAGTCTACTCATGATTATGGGCTTGAGCATGCATAGTTCAACGGTTGCATGATGTTGCTTTCAATGCAGTTGACGTGCAAAGCAATGGAAGGAAAACATGGCATTGGTGAGACATGTAGGGATAAGGATGTTTCTCGACAAAGTTTTAGTGATAGATAAAATTTTGCCGCTAAAAGTTGCCTTTACTGACGGAATATTGCGTCGTTAAGGTCTGTCACTAAGGACATTTATTAACGGAGGTCCGTCACTAAAAGACCTTTAGTGACTGAAATGTTCGTTGGTAAATGGCTTTAATGACGGATCTTTACTGAACGACAATCTGTCGCTAATTATCTTTCTTGAATTTTTATTTTTTTACTATTTTTTTGGCTCTAAAAAATATTTAAAATTACTTTAGCGACGGATAATTACCGACGGACCGATAAGAGTAGTTTTTTTTTTTTCAAATCTTTTATAACTTTAACGGTGGCCAAAATCCGTCTCTAAAAGTCATTAAATGCAAAAATCCTAATTTCTCTTTCTCTTCCCTTCGCTTCTCCTCTATCTCTCTCTTCCTCTTGGCAGCCGGTCGTCTATCTTCTCCGGCCATCTCCTCCGCCTATCGGCCACTGTAATCCACCGCCTCTCTACCCCGCAACCATGTTTGCTCGTCGGCGAGAGTTCTAGCAATTTCCCAACAGCCACCACGCCGCCAAGTCACCCCCTCCCCACCCCCTACCTCTGTCGCACCACCACTGCCACTACACTGCCACATCACTCCCTGACCCTAGCCACGAAGGCTTGAGATTCGATCGCTGCCACACAACCACGCGCCACCGCCGCCACCACCCACCATGCACCACCGTAGCTCAAACCCACATTTTTTCCGGCTAATTGTACATGTTTTTCTACTTAATAATAATGCGTTTAGATTTATGTCTTTCTCATATTTAGATAGTTAAAAATCATAATACATGTCTGCTCCTTAACATTTATGAAGTCAATTTTTAATTGGTTAAGTGTTATATACAATTAGTAATGAGTGCCGTGTACGTTCTTTTAATGTAGGAAATGCTTCCCAACCCAATTTCAATGAAGTGACTGTCAATCTCGTGGATGACGACGAGCAGAATCCAGATGTTGCTATTGACGATGACTGAGTCAGACTTGTCTCCCCTGCCCTCTGGATATTTCAGTCCCCTCTTTTGGACCATTATGACTTTGATTTGTAATTTTTATGCATTCGTCCCTTCAGTTGGGTGGATGGATATCGATGGTTTTCTATATATTTCTAACATGTATAAATTTGTGTGAAAGTAGAAAGCAAATATGAGATTATTGTGTATATAAATTACGGATTTAGGATTAAATAATTGCTGATTTAGCTATGGCAATTGCTTCTGCCTATTCTCCTCCGTTCCCGTTGCATTCACTTCTTTCTTCATTGTTTTCTCTGTAGCGCCCTCTGGCTTTACAACGAATGATGTCCTCCTTTGTCCGCAGCATTGTGTATTTTTCAAATCATAAACAGGATACTGATAATTGTTTCTTGCTTTGAAGCTCATGTTTGTAATCCAGCTGATTTCATTTGACTTGAACTTATCATAATCCAGCTGATTTTCAACTGAGTTGAACAATTTTCCTACTTCTTCGCCCTGACCCAAAATGAAACTTATCATGATCGAGCTGATTTCCCATTTTGGACATCCGAACGTCATCATTGTAATCAATGATAATAGTGATTGGAATTCACGATTTTGTGTGATTAAACCATTAACATCCAGCAAAGAACAAGAGTCCCCAGTGACGGGGCAATGCTGTCAGATTGTGTCCATGTGTATCCCCATTCACACTTGTAATTCAAACTCATCTGCCATGAAGCTTTTTCTCCCGTTCTCTGTGAGTGCATCTCTCTCTGCTCAGTGCTCCTAATGATGATCTGGGAAAGCAACGTATCAGCAGGAGTTCACGTGTGTCACGAAAGTATGATACCTTCTTATATGCTCAAAGTCTGGCACTGAATTATTTTTGTGTACCCCCTAAAGCACTGCCTTGTAACTTTATTCACTTTTTGAGTACGAGACAATGAACTTTTATTTTGGAATCTTTAGTGCATCAGGATGCTGCTTAGTGGCGGATAAGCATTTCAAGAGCACAATGTACGTTTGTTGGGACGATGTTTACAGGCTGATGATTAATCAGTGCAGTACCCGGCATGTTTAGCATGGAACAAGTCATTTTCACTTTCCAGAGAAACTTACTGTAGCTCTTCCTGGTATTCAGGTAAGGCTCAGTCTATTGAACTGTTCAAGTAGAGACCCTTTTACTTGATCTTTCCGTTTGCTTTTTCCAATTTTAGGAAACCATTAGCATGAACTCTTCTTTTCATAAACTAAGACCCGAAGGAACAAGAACATGAGGCCGAAAGGCCAGATACAAATGGAGATAGAAGAAGAAAGAAATTCACTGCAGTTTAACATGCAAAGTTATTTGTGACATTTTTAAGAAATTATGCTGAATGATCATTCAAATATTTGTAGGTTTAAGGTCACTTGCGTGATTTGTATTGGAATCTGGCATATTCAGCTGTCCTTACAGAATTCTAGTCTATTGATCTATCAGTCTAACAATCTCGCAGACTTTTGTCATTTACAATATTGTGCATAGAAAAAGATGCTTTTAATAAAGTGCTATAGGGGTTCCATCTAAAGTGAGAAAGTATAAAGTTTGTCATGTGTCTAATAACGTGTGAAACTGATCACAGCGTACCGTTAAATTAGAATCCCGTACTAATCATGCATAATGTCAGGCTTAATGAAATTTAACGTATCTCCTATTCCCTTCTAATTCCAATGTCGAAATAACCTGTTAAATAAAAATTGGAAAATGAAGGGAAAAAAACACGAGGGACCAGAAAGAAATGAATTTGAAGTTCACAAAAGGAATGGTTTGTTGGCAGTTTAATGGAAACTGCAGAGTGATCACCCACGGAAGATTAGGCTTTATGAGGAACTTTAGGTCTAAGAGATTCAATCCTATATCATTTGCACCATGATATCGTTTGTATATTGCTTAGGTTTATAACTGCACCAATTATCTGTCTGGCTGGTTCAACTTTCACTGTACGTAGGGTACTCAATGATATATAGGCTTGTGTCATTTCAGTTAATTAAAAAGAAAGTTGATTTGCTTTAAATAATGTCAATAAAGCATAAAGACCCACAAAGTGCAGTGCTTGTTTGGAACCATTCATACTATGCCTTAGAAGAGTCTATAAATTGATTGTTTTAATGTAATAGCTCCTGAAAGCTTACAACTACCATGGCTCCCAAAGTTGATGATGCAAAACATGAGCTCAACAGGAGGCTCTATGATGCTCTGCTAAAAGGAGAGGAAGACAAGGTGAATGAGCTTTGTCATACTATTCCAGAAGGCCCGTTGCACGTATTAACCATTCATGGTGACACCGTCCTCCATATGGCCACTTATTCTAAACAAAAGAATCTGGTATTTAACTTGCTTGGTATGTTGCCTGAACAATATTTTGGCGGGCTGATGCATAAAAATGACGTTGGAAACACTATACTTCACGAGGCAGCCACTTCTGACAGAATAGTACCTGCTGCAGAGAAAATGCTCCGCTTAGCACCAGATTTGCTAAGTGCTCGCAACCATCGTGGGGAGACAGCTCTGTTTCGTGCAGCACGTTATGGAAAAAAGACAATGTTCGAGTTTCTTGATAAAGAAGTCAATAAGAAGACTGAATTAAGTGCGTCTGATCTAAGGGCATTACGTCGGAGGGAGGATATGACCACCATACTTCACATGTCCATCCTTGCTGAGCACTTTGGTGAGTCACTGCAATTCAGATTCAATAGGCCGTTTGTTATTACATATATGCCTAAAATGTTTATTTTGAAATCATTAAACTTTCATAATGTAATTGGACACTGTAGCTTGGTGCAACTTGTGAACTTATATTCTTATCTTTTCTGTGGAATCGGAAACAGACTTGGCCCTTCTGATTGCGAAAAAGTATGAATATTTAGTTGATGAACGAGATGAAGATTGTATGACTGCTCTTCAACTTCTTTCCTGCAATGCATCAGCATTCAGAAGTGGAATTAAAGGAAATTCTCTCAAGCAACTCCTCTACTCCTGTATGGCACTTGAACCTTTCCTTCTATGCAGTGAAAGTCATTTTTTGGTTGTCCGTAAGAACTTAGCAAGTGTTTGCAAGTGCCCCAATCATTGATATATGATCCAGTGGGTCATTCTCTTTGCCATTGATTAGATTATTAACAGATGATGCAATTTCTTTCTTTCCAATTAGTTGGTTCTGACCTGAAAAATACAAAACTGTGTGCTCAGGTATTTCAACTAAGGAGACTTCTAAGGATACTAATGCGACAACTGGAGAAGGTAAAAGGCCACACCAAGTTGCCCATGCAAAACTAAATTTAAGTCTCTATATCTGATTGAAGTACCTTTTCCCAGTCTCATAATTTTCCTTTTAAGACTTTTCCACATAGAAGTAGTCGGTTAAAAGTGGTTTGATATCCATAACATGAATCCTCTAAACAATTTTGCAAGTCAAGATGATTCATGAAATTGCACATTCTAAACAAAAAGGACCCTAGAAACCTTGATTCGACGACTAAATTAGGTGCAATAGCATCATTTATGAACTTCTGTGTTCAATGTGACTGAAAATTTCCTTCAAATTTTAAATGATCACTGGTGCATGCCAAGGACACCAATTGCAATTGATTTTGACTTCCAATTTAGACTAATATTATGAATTTTCTTTCTTGGAATTAAGTTGATACGGGCTTCAAAGTACCCTTGTGGGAAGCTATTCGAGCAGAAAAGCAGAGATATGAATCAGCTCGGCAACTGGCCGACTTCTTGATTGGAAAGGACACCTCATGGGAGGCAACTGAATCTGCAATGGATGAAAGTAAGCCCAAGACCCACAAGTATGGGAGGGTATCCACTGTTCTCCAGAATCAGGATCATGAAGGTTCACGAAAAAAGGCCCCAACAAGTGATGAAAGTGGGACTGAAGACACCCTTAGTTTTAAGGAGCCCGAAAAAAGTCAAGAAACGATTAATGAAAAAGTCGCAGAGACTCCATTAATTCTGGCAACTAAATCAGGCTGCACAGAGATTGTGGAGGAAATACTAAGAAAGTATCCTCAGGCAGTAGAGCATGTTGATGCTGAAGGGCGTAACATTTTACATGTAGCAATCAAGTATCGGCAAATAAAGGTTTTCGATATAGTGGAGAGAATGGGAATTCCCATGACGAGGCTAATAAGAAAGATTGATGACAATGGGAACTCCATACTGCATTACGTTGGCATAAAGGCAGAAGATCACGGAGCAGAAGACATGCGAAGCCCTGCTATGCTATTGCAAGAGGATTTGCTTTTGTTTGAGGTGCTTTCTGCTGACTCATTACTCCAACTGCGTCCACATGCACACAAATTATTATGCGCGCGCATCATATTTCATAGCATAAAAGCATAGAAATTGCATTAAGCTTCAAGCACCTTATTGTGTTTTTCTTGCATGATACTCCCTCCGTCCAATTATGTGAGTCCTCCTTTCCTTTTTTGGGATGTTTGACAAGATGACTCCCTTCCAGAAAAGGTTTCCATAGAATTACATGATCTTCTGCATTACACCTTTAATATGCAAGAGTGATAAAGCAATTAAGCACGAGAAAAGATTGTATATAAAATGTTTGACTGTCAAAGGAGGACTCAGATTATGGAATGGAAGGAATACTGAGACGATTGGCGAAGCATATTTTTTTGGTATAATGAATCTGAACACAGTATCTTCTGATGCAGCGTGTCCAGAAAGTCTCCACCACCCATTTCATTAAGCACTTCAACTGCAATAGGAAGACTGCTGAAGAGTTATTTGCAGATAGTAATGCTCAAATTCGTGAGAACGCCAAAGAATGGCTAAAGCGCACTGCTGAAAATTGTTCAATTGTGGCTGTGCTAATTGCCACTGTTGCCTTTGCTGCTGCCTACACAGTACCGGGAGGTCCAAACCAAAATACTGGTTATCCTATCCTTGTTAATAAACCCTTTTTTATCATTTTCACCATGACAGACGTACTTTCCCTCACATTTGCCTTGACATCTGTGATCACATTTCTTTCGATCCTCACATCACCCTTTCGGTTAAAGGACTTCAAACAGTCTCTTCCGCAGAAATTAATGCTAGGTGTCACTTTTCTCATCTTCTCCGTTTCAATGATGATGTTGGCATTTGCAGCAACCGTCATCTTGCTGATACGTGACAGGGAACAATGGACAAAAATAGCATTGTACTCCGTGGCATTCTTCCCGGTCACCATCTTTGCATTGTCATACATGCCTCTTTACATGTCACTCATCAAGACTCTGGAGTACTCACTCAAGAAAATATGGGCTATATTTCCTCGATCAGAGAGTGGCTTGCCTCATCGTTCTTGGACTTTTAAACCATTCAAAGTTCGTAAATCCCATGCCAGGAATGCCACTAGTTCCACATATCCTTCTACACTTAAAACTACTCGATATCCTGTTTGAAAAGTCCGAAGGAAATTGGGAAATTAAGGAGTAGTGAGTATCGAGTGCTGTGTGTTACCTTGTATGTATGGTAGTGTGAAGTGTGAAGTGTTCAGTGTTACATAATATGGTTCCCTATGTCCAGATTGCATCGTTGTTGGAGTTGACTAGTCTTTATGGACAATTTGAATCTTTGAATAAAGAATGTTCTGAACTTCTGAAAATTTACCTAAAAAAATTGGAACCCTTACATGACCTTAATATATCAAAGTTCAATATTTCAGCTGATAATATGATTAAGAATCAACATCATAGGGTAATAATCCTCTTATCAGTAATACATTGTCTAATTTTTTTAGTACGTTAGACTGCCCATTAGTGGCATTTATAACAACAACAACAACAACCAAAAAAGAAAAAAAAATCAAACAAATTAGTGCAAACATCATGGAACACCTCGAGTATAACACCTCGATATTCTTCAGAATTCATCGAGATGTAGCAGTTCAGTAAGCAACGTAAATCCTTTGGCTCGGATATTCGCTTTGTCAGAATCATCTCCACCATGGACTCTCTAAAATCCTCTCTAGCATAGTAAGAGGACATCTCTATGGCAAGCATTACAATGAGTTTACTTCCTTCCCTTCTTGCTCTTCTTATGTCTTCATGTCTTGCTTCCAGCCTTTCTTTTGTCATTTGTTCTAACCTTTCCTGACCCATTGCGTGCAATAGGCTGGAGATAGTTAGGAACTTTTCTGAATTTCTACTTTCAGGTTCCTCCATGGAAGAAACGCTAAGCCTACAGCTGCAACACAACTACACAAGGCTCTGCAACCTCTCAGCTGAAGCTTTTGCGTCTTTAGCTCTCTGGAGCCTTGCATTTTTTGGCATTAAGTTGTAATATCCCACATCGGATGTGGAGTAGTATGTGATGACCCTTATAAAATCTTGCCAAGGAACTCATAAGTACTTACTTGGCTAGCCCTTTTGAGGGAGGCAATGCCCTGTAGTGGGGCCGTGGACCGGGTCGTTACAGATGGTATCAGAGCCGACTCTCAAAAGCTCGGGCTGGGATATCCAGTCAGGTTGCCGATGGTTGGGAAAACGAAGGCAAGCCCGAGTAGGGTGAGCCCGATATATCCCACATTGGCTAGAGAGGAAGATTCTAGGCTATGTGTGATTGAGCCTTGGCTAGAGAGGAAGATTCTAGGCTATGTGTGATTGAGCGTTAGCGAGGACTCTAACGTATAAGGAGGGGAGATTGTAATATCCCACATCGGATGTGGAGTAGTATGAGATGACCCTTATAAGACCTTGCCAAGGAACTCATAAGTACCTACTTGGCTAGCCCTTTTGAGGGAGGCAACGCCCTGTGGTGGGGCCGTGGATCGGGTCGTTACAGATGGTATCAGAGCCGACTCTCGAAAGCTCGGGCTGGGATATCCAGTCGGGTTGCCGATGGTTGGGAAAACGAAGGCAAGCCCGGATATATCCCACATCAAGAGGATGGTTGGGGCAACGAAGGGTGAACCCGATATATCCCACATTGGCTAGAGAGGAAGATTATAGGCTATGTGTGATTGAGCCTTAGCAAGGATGCTAAGGTATAAGGAGGGGAGATTGTAATATCCCACATCGGATGTGGAGTAGTATGAGATGACCCTTATAAGACCTTGCCAAGGAACTCATAAGTACCTATTTGGCTAGCCCTTTTGAGGGAGGCAACGCCCTGTGGTGGGGCCGTGGACCGGGTCGTTACATAAGTTGAGACAGTTTTGAAGGGCAAAAAAAATCATATATGCACCTTTGGATGCTCAGCTTTGCAATAACACCAAAGAACGGCTCAAACGCACTGTTGGAATTGTTCAATTGTTCTGTGCTCATTGCTACAGTTGTCTTCGCCGCAGCCTTCACTGTACCAGGAGGGCCAAATCAAGATACGAGTTATCCTGCAAATGTCTATTTATCCTTTTTAACATGGCAGACATCACAAAGTGCTTTCATATCCATTTATCCTTGTTCTTTAATCCCACTTCACCATTTCCATTGAATGACTTCGAGCAGTCGCATCCCAAAAAATTATTGATCATCATGGTTTCCACCAGGACGTTGGCCTTTGTAGCAACTGCTATCGTGAAGATACATAGCAAGGAACAGTGGACAGAAATTGAATTGTACTCCGTTGCATTCTTCCCTGTCACTATCTTTCTAGTCTCCTCCTTACCTTTTTATGCATCTTTGACGAAAACTTTCAGGTACTCTCACTCAATAAGAAAAGGTTGCCTTCTCCATGATCCCCTCGCCATTCTTGATAATTAGTCTACTCATGAGTATCCGGGTCTACAGTTCCTTAAAGATCCTACTTGATCGCAAGCTCCTATAGTAAAGACATAAGCTAAAGATGATTGTACTGGTGTAGATGACATCAATTGCAGAGTATTGTTTCATCTTCAAAGTTACAGGAATGATCTTTGATTATCTCATCAAAAACTCATGACCTTTTAATATTCAAGCTACTAATCTGTGCAGTTGAACTTGCTTATAGTGATGGTTGTCATTTGGAGGCAAAAAATTGGTTGAGCAGGCCTAGTTCAACTCATTTTTTACACAGATGATGTTTATTTCACTCAGCTTAAAGCGCAACTCTATGCCACAGCTTAAAACACTTTCATGCTGTTCTCAAATCTTCTCCAGTCAATATAGAATCAGAGTACGCTGTGCATTGATTAGGAAACCCAATGCTGTTGTCCCCTCAGCATGGGGAAACTCCAAAGCCAGTCCCTTGAGAATGCTACAATGGGTAATTGTATTTAAAATAATTATGAAAATACTACATTATAATTTGATATTAATGTATTAGGATTTTTTTTATTGTCTTTTTGAGTTTATGTGCCACCAACCATCATAATTTATGTCTTTCTCGTTCCCTTACTCTTCTAAATTCTAAATTTCATATCTTCGTATTACAAAGAAACACCAATATATAGATCAAAATTAGTTCTTTTTCTTATTTTAAATTCTTATAGTTTGTTAATTTATACATAACTATTGTCCTCGATACAATTAGTAATTGCTATTAACTAACCTTAGCAATTTAAATAAATTACTATGAATTGAGTAATTAGGTGATCAGTGGTCAAATAACAATCTATTTTGCATTAAAGATATTCAACAGTGACGAGAATTCTTTTATGTTAGCCATCAAACTTTTTACGACCTTTTTTGGTCCCCCTATTGCACTTCCTGGGTCCGCCCCTGTTGACGGATCGGATGAGCGCATGCTATTTACCCTCTTCTGTTGCCTTCACTTCTTTCCTCATTGTTTTTGCTTCACAACAACTGATGTCCTTCCTGCTTTGTCCGTTATTTTATGGTTATCAAATCATAAAAAGGTACTACTCATTTATAGTTTTTGCTTCGAAGCTCATGTTCGTAATCCAGCTGATTTCATTAGAGTTGAACTAGTCTTAATCCAGCTGATTTTCATTTCAGTTGAACAATTGCATTTGAGTTGAACCTCCTCTCCCTGAGCCAAAACAAAACTTATCATGATTTAGCTGATTTCTTGTTGTGGAGATCCGAATGCCATCATTGCAATCAACGATAACTGTGTTTTGATTTCAGGATTTGCATGATTAAACCATTAACATCCAGCAATGAACAAGAGAAATCCTTAGTGACAGTCCAACACGTACACCTTTAAAGTACAGTGCACAGCTTCATAAGTGCTACACCCCTTTAGTTTATGCTTTGTTTAACAGCCAAAATGTATTTTCGATGACCAAAATAAATGCAAAATCGCAGTCACGTGTAACATCCCACATAATATGCTGTCCAATTTTGCCCATATAAATTTGTATGTAACCTTATTCACACTTGTAACACAAACTTGTCTGTCATGAAGCATTTTTCTCCCGTTCTCTGTGTGCGTGCGCGCCTTTCTCATTGCTTTAATGTTGATTTGGGAAAGTAACAGTTTCTACTACAGAGTTCACTTTTATCACGAAAGTATGATGCCTTATTATATGCTGTAAGTCTGGCACCAAAACTATTCCTATTTTGGAACCTTTAGTGCATCAAGTTGCTTCTTACTGGCGGATAAGCATTTCAAGAGCACAACATACGTTTGTCGGAGCGTTGTTTACAAGCTGATGACCAGTGCATGGAACAAGTCATCTTTACTTTCAAAGAGAAACTTACTGCAGCACTTTCTGGTATTCAGGTAAGCCTTAGTCTCTATAAGGCCACTTCTACAAAAATTGTTCAGGTAGAAGCCCTTTTAGTTAAATTTGGAACAGGAAGGAAAAACAACACGAGGACCAGAAAGAAATGAAGTTCACAAGAGGAAGGGTTTGTTGGCAGTTTAAGGGTAACTGCAGAGTGATCACCCGCAGAAGACTAGGTTTTATAAGGAACTTCAGATCTAAGAGATTCTCTCCTACATTTTGTGCACCACGATATAGTTTGTATATTGCTTAGGTGTATCACTATTCAAATTATTTGTCTGGCTAGTTCAAATTTCACTGTATGAAATGTGCCCAGTGTTATACACTCGTGTCGTTTCAGTTGAGCGAGGAAAACTAGAGGATATACAATGTTGAAACGATTACAACAATTATTGCGCTACCACGTAACACGTAGTGGGTTCGGAAACATACCGTATGAAGTCTCCGAATATTCCGACGTAGGATCCTTGTTGTTACGGGCCTCCAACACGCTTGATCTTTTCGCAGGTACGAAAACGGCTACTAGAGTCGAGTTCTTCGTCCACGAACCAAATCCTAGAGCTTGGTGATTGCTCTAGAGAGAGTGCTATAGAGAGAGGGTTATTACTATTGACTTATGATTTATTGGGATATCTCTAGCCTTTATATAGAGATACAATTAGAGACTGACTTTACCTCCAACTCTTAGGAGATAAAGATTGTATTTATCTCAAATTCTTAGGAGATAAAGATTGTATTTATCTCAAACACTTAAGAGATAAATATTCTCTAAATAACTGTATTTATCCAAACTAACAAATACACATTATCTGTTAGTGGGGGATAATGGGTCCACTGACCCAATTTATTAACAGCTCCCACTCGCCCACAGACAGGGCAAATAAATCGTATAGTCCCTCTTTATCTCTCGTCCACTCATCTCCTCATACAGGAAATGGAACGTGCGACCTACGAGAAAGGATGTCCAGTTGAGGAGTATTGTATTAAGTTATCACCAAACTAACACAATACATCACTCTCAAAAAATCTCGTATGTACCCCAGATAGTTCAATTACACCAGATTAAACACTCTCAAATCCCTCATAGTGAGCAGTGTTAAACCTCTTATATGTTATGTATTCATGACTTATATCGAAACGAAAATCGACAAAGTCGCCCGGGCTATGAATCACACAACATGATGTAATATTGAACTTTCTTCTCAAAGCCCTCATGTCATTCCAATTAGACCCAACCGCTTTCCTAGACATGCCCCGCGAGACCGCATCATCCATGATCCAAAGGTACATGCTAAAGTAGCGACATTGAGTATCCTCTTCATGACATAGTCTAAGGTGAAAAGGGTACCATATATGATCAAAAATTTCGATCCAAGTGGCTCACACAGTGACGAAGCAGGGATTCATTCGTCACTCCCACTGTCGGTCTGCATTTAGCACATGCAGTATGATTTGCATGCTATGGCGTAACCCGCAAGGGCGTGTCACATAAATGTATAATAAAATACGTCATACGAATCTAAGTCTAGTCGTTGTACAAGCGCCTAACCTGAGTTTTTCAGCCCAGTCACTCTCACAGTGCCTGCCTGAAATCTCACATTCTGCTGTAAACAGGCTACATAGAGTTGTGGAGATACTCTATGATCGACCTACATTTATTAGGTCTCATCTTAGCTCCAACTAAGGCGACATGTTTGCTTTATAAGCTGTATCATCTTATTCGCCCACTTGGCGCTTAAGACAATTATGTCTCATCTTGCTCGCTATCTTAGCGCCAAGGTGAATTACCCGTGTGAGTGGGTCAATTCGAGCCTGGTGACACTCTCAACAAGGATGTATATGTAATCACAAAGATTATCCATTCATTCCAAAATAAACTCAAATCAAGGAATGAAAATTTAATGTAATAAATAATGTCAAGTACATAAGATGCCATAAACATATCAAAACCTACGTAGTCCCATACTCCTAATATGAGAAAGGAAAACATCTCTAGCAATAGGCTTGGTCAAAGGATCAGCCACCATTTTGCCAGTAGGTATATGCTTCATGGTCACCTCTCCTTGCGCAAATGAAGTGATAATGAAAGCCTATGTATTTGATATTTGGGGTCCGTTACAAAATCTAGGGTAGCTGTATTGACACAGTGAACAGTGACAGACTCATCTGCATGAGCTGTAACCCCTAGAGCCTGTAAGAATGACCTCAATCAAACAGTTTCCTGGATTGCTGCTGAACAAGCAACATACTCTGACTCTATTGTGGATAGGGCGATGCAAGACTTTTTCTTGCTGTACCAAGAGATAGCTCTACCTGAAGTGGATATGCGCTCATCTCTATCAGCGCCCCAATCAGCATCGTTGTATACTCTCAATCTCAAGTCTCCACCATGATAGCACAGGACGAGATCAGTGGTTCCACGTAAGTATCGAAGAATCCTCTTCACCGCATTCCAATGAGCGGGTCCAGGATTACTCTGATAATGACTCACCATTCCAACGGCAAAGCAGATGTCTGGACGCGTACACAACATAGCGTACATCAGACTCCCAACTGCAGTCACGTAAGGCACTTTGGACATCTGATTCTTTTCCTCATCATTCTTTGGGCATTGGTCTGTTGTTAAAGTACACGCCTTGTCCATTGGAGTGTCTATGGGTTTTGAGTTATACATACGGAATCGTTCAATGACCTTCTTGATATATGTCTATTGAGACAAACCGAGAAGTCTCTTTGGATGATCAAGTATGATTTTAACCCCGAGCACATAATTAGCTTCTCCCATGTCCTTCATCTCAAAAGTTGAGGACAGCCACTGCTTAGTGGCGATAATGGAACTCATGTCATTCCCAGCTAAAAGAATGTCATCCACATACAAAGAAAGGATCAGAATATTTTTCTTGGATCGTTTTACGTAAACGCCATGGTCTTGTTTAATCATTTCAAAACCTATAGAGGTAATGGCATGATGAAACCTAAAGTACACTGCCTAGACGATTGTTTGAGACCATATATAGAACGTTTGAGCCGGCAAACATTGCGCTCATGTCCCTTGACTTCAAAACCCTCAGGTTGAGCCATATAAATCTCTTCGTCTAGTTCTCCATTGAGAAACGCAGTATTAACATCCATATGAAAAAGTTCTAAATCCTGTTGGGCGACAATAGCTAGGATTAGGCGAATTGAAGCAAATCTCACCACTGGGGAGAAAGTGTCTTCATAGTCCACACCCCGCAGTTGGGTATAGCCTTTCGCCACAAGACGTGCCTTATACTTGTCAATTGACCCGTCTGCCTTGCGCTTGACTTTTAAAACCCACTTATTTCCAACAGTCTTGCGCCCTGGCAGAAGGTCAACCAACGCCCAGACCTGATTCTTCTCCATTGAGCTCAACTCATCTTTCATTGCAGCCATTCACTCATTACTAGCAGGTGAAGATAAGGCTTCTTCCATAGAAGTGGGCTTATCTTCATCAGTTGGAGTGCACATAAGAATTTCACTGTCAATCTCAAAACGACGACGTGGAACTCTTCCTCGTGCACCTCTACGCAGTTGAGAATCTTGTTGACCTGATGGTCCTGATGGTGTGCTCCCACTAGGTTGAAGATCACTTATACTATCTTCAGCGACAACAGGATGAGGAACTAATCCCCCACCTTCGCTTGGAGATGGTAAAGTGGCTTCAACTTCCTCTAACTCATAGAGGTCAAGATTCTTACTTGCGTCTCCAATGCTAGGAAAATCATTCTCTATGAAATCGACATCACGAGACTCTATTTCAGTCTTTCCACCATTTGGATATTCACCATACATCACATAGCCTTTAGAGTTTTCAGAATACCTCAAGAAGATACTCTTTTTAGCTCTAGGCACTAGTTTCCCATACTTATGAGAAATACTGTGAACATAACCTGCTGAGCCCCATGGGCGCAAGTTATCCAAATTTGGCTTTTGACCATTCCAAAGCTCATATGGGGTGGACTTGACTGATTGTGAAGACACTCGATTAAGTATATAGGCTGCAGTCAAAAGAGCATCCCAAAAAAAGATATTGGGAGGTTTGTTTGCGCCATCATAGACCTAACCATGTCTAACAATGTTATATTCCTTCTTTCTGCAACGCCATTTTGTTGTGGAGCATTAGGAATAGTAAGTTTCCTGCGTATCCCTTTTTCCTCACAAAACTTCTTGAAGTGATCTGACAAATATTCGCGTCCTCGGTCAGTGCGAAGAGTTTTTAAATTCTTCTCTTTCTGATTCTCAACCTCAGCTACAAAGCGTTTGAAATAGTCCAAAGCTTCATAGCAGTGAGATATCAGATACACATAACCATATCGCGTATAATTGCCTATCAGTGTAAGGAAATAAGAGGCGCCATGGCGTGCCTTTACACTCATAGGTCCGCATATGTCAGAGTGAACTAGCTCAAGTGGTTGAGTTGCTCTCACAGCCTTTCCAAAAGGCTTCCTGCATGCTTTACCGGCCAAACAAGCCTCACAAGTTTGTAGATTGACTCTTGCGAGTGGGCCCAAAAGGCCTTCTCTAGCCAAATGAGTCATCCTATCTTGGCCTATGTGGCCCAGTCTTGCATGCCAGGTGGTAGAATCATTCACAATATTATCATTCACAACATAAGAATAAGAGGACTGTGAATCATTTAAATCCAATTGAAAAAGACTATCCATGCGAAAACCATATCCGAACAAAACATCATTCAAAAAGATGTCCAACTTATTACCCTTAAAAATAAAGGAAAAACCAATATCTAATAAAACAGTAAATGAAAGTAGATTAAGCCAAACAGTGGGTGCATATCGCACATCCTCAAGAATCAATATGCACACAGTGCGCAACTTGAGCTGGTAAGAACCAACCCCTAGCACCTCTTCGGAGCTATTGTTTCCCATGAAGATATGTTTGCTACCCGCTAAAATCCGGTGATAATCTACCAACCCCTCTCGATCACGTGCTACATGTTTTGTTGCACCTGTATCCATAAACCACACAGGTTGGGAATGAGCAACCATCACATGTGAGGAAACATATAACTGAGAGAGAGATTCTGAAAGTACCTTCTTCGGCTCAGTGCAATCACGAGCGAAGTGTCCTTTCTGTTGACAGTTGAAGCATTTAACTTTAGACAGATCCTTTTTCCCACCACATTTTCCTCTCTTGCGTTTCTTCATTTTTCCTTCCTTTGGCGCAGAAGTGCTAGCCTCGCCTTTCTTTCCTTTCTTACTTTGTCTTCCATGCTTGCCATTTGCATTGCGCGATCCCCCTTGGGCGACATAAGCAAGGGTCTTGTCAGCATCTCGAGTTTCGTCCTCAAGGATGACATGCTGTGAAACGTCAGAAAAGTTCTTGATGTTTTCACTGTGAGTCAATATCTGTTTCATATTGGCCCATGAGGCAGGAAGGGACCTTATGACAGCTCTGACTTGCTGCTCATCTGTGAGCGCATGGCCAGCATCCCTCAGCTTACCAATCATATTGGACATCATCCTTAGATGTTCACTCATGGTATGTTTAGGGTCTTTTGTGTACTCCTCGAACTTAATCACAAGGCTACGAAGCCGCGTAGTTGAGGTTCCACCAAAAGAGAACTTGAGCTGCTCCCATAAAGCTTTGCAAGTTGGAAGTTCATCATACTGCCCGATTAGATCATTTTGAAAGCTGCTCAACAAGGTGTAGCGTGCACTACGATCTTTCTGATTCCATTTCTGGTAGGCAGTGTGGTCTCTTAGGGGTTGCGCCTCAGTTGGCGCGACCATCTCCTTCGTCAAGTGCTCCTCGAGCTCTTGTTCGTTCAGCATGAATTTCATCTTTTTGTGCCAAACTTCATAATTGTCTCCATTAAGTTTCTCACCCTTAACGAGATCAGCTATGACATTCTTGGTGGCCATTATATTCACTACATTAGATTGCGCAAGGAAAAGACATTAATTATACATCCTTCTATTTATTTCAAAAAATTCAAATGAAAAACATATTTTTGCTCTATAGATTATTGATTGAGTTCTAATTTTATAATATATTCTAGTGATTATAGTAATGCCTAAGTTCTAATAATTTCATTTGCTCATTAAAATATAAAGCAATTTTGCATCCTGAATTATGAGCTGCATTATTTATTTTAACAACGACCAATATTTTTCATATATAAAGTGTATTTAAGTGCTAGTAATCTTATTTATTTCTAGTAAGCTTCAACAATAATTTTAATATATAATTTTGTCTCTCATGCTTTTACCTTCTTTCTTACTTAGAGTTTTCTAAAATGCAAGTAAAAGTACAAAATATTTAATCTTTACTTATCTTTTACTCTTTAAATTTTTGGATCTTATCTAGTTGAATACTTTAGGTCATAAAAGTCATAATCAAATATCAATAAATAATTTATAATTAAGTAACGTCATGAATGTTCATGTTTGTTTATTTCTAATTCAGTAATCTTAAAAATTATTTATGAAATTAAATTGTTATTTCTGTATTTTAAGAGTTAAATCATGTTCAATTTGATTCTTTTTTATTTTGCATTTATTGGTTTATATGATTCCCAATTGAGAAGTTGATGTCACACAATTAAAATTAATTTCCTAAGTAAATTACATGTTGGTGTTTTAAAATATTTTTAAAAATTAAGTCATATTCATTTTGTATATTATTTTTGTAAATAGAAATGAAAGATCTTTATTTGTAAGTCATATACAAATATGATTCCCAATTTAAAATTTAAAGCCAATTTTGTGACACATCATCATGTTTATTTTCGAGTCTTTTTCTTTTTTAATCCATATTCATCAAAAATACATATGCATCATGATTATTTACTTTGATTTATTATTAAAAATTCGTAGCTATTATTGTCATTATTTTAGTTTACCTTATATGAGTAAAAAAACAAATTCTACACCTTCTAAAACTTTACCTAATCAATATATTAGGACTTAAGTTTAACTATTAACACCTCAAAAATACTTTAAGATAACAAAAAAACTGAACATATGAAGAAAAAAAAGTAAAATATTTAAAAAATTAAGTCATATGACTTTGTAAGCTAATTTTGAAAGATCTTAATTTGTGAGTTATTTATCTTTGATTTCATACGTGATTTGGTTCATATGATTTCTAATTTAGAATTTGAGGTCAATTTTGTGACATATCATCATGTTTGTATTTAAGTCCTTTTTCATTTTTATCCATATTTATCAAAATTATACATGTACTGTGATTCTTTATTTTGATTTATTATTAGAAATTCGTAACTGTTATTGTCATAATTTCAGTTTACCTTGTATGGGTAGACAACCAATTTTACCCATTCTAAAACTCTACCTAATCAATGTATCAACATATTAGGACTTAATTTTGAGTATTAACACTTCAAAAAAACTTTATGATAACAAAAAAAAACACTCAAAAATATAAACAAATGTAAATAGTTTTTTATAAAGTAAGTCATATCACTTTCTAAATTATATTCAAAAGATCTTTGTGAATGATTTATCTTTAATTTCATACATGATTTTGTATTTTACATTTTTGAGATTTTTATTTATTTTAAAAGTACTTTTTGCGGTGTTAGTAGTTAAGACATCATGTGTTGGTATATTGAATAGGTAGAGTTTTAAAAGGTGCAGAATTGATTTTCTATTCTTATAAAGTTTATATATGCCAATAATACCCACAAATTTTTCAATATTAAATTATAGGGAAGAGTCATGATGCATGTGTGACTTTAGTAAGCAGAGGTTTTTAAAGTATTTTTGATGTATTAGTAGTGAAAATTCAGACCTTATATGTTAGTATATTTAATCAGTAGAAGATACAAACTTGATTTTCTATTCTTATAAAGTTTAATAAAATTATACCGATAATACCTGCGAATTTTTTAATAATAAATTATAATAAAAATTCTTGATGCACGTGTGACCTTAATAAGTATTTGTTTTTAAAGCACTTTTGGAATGGTAGTAGTAAAAAATAATAGGAAAGAGTCATCATGCATGTGAGACCTTAATAAGAAGAGGTTTTTCAAGTACTTTGAGGTGTTAGTAGTAAAAATTAAGACCATATATATTAGTATAATGAATATGTAAAGTTCAAGAAGGTGCAAAATTGATTTTCTATTCTTATAAAGTTTAGTGAAATTGCGCCAATAATATTTATGAATTTTTTAATAATAAATTATGGTAAGAGTCATGATGCATGTGTGATTTTAATAAGTAGAGATTTTTAAAATAATTTTGGGATGTTAGTAGTGAAAATTAAGACCTTATATGTTATTATATTGGATATGCAGAGTTTTAGAAGGTGCATAATTAGTTTTCTACTCTTATAAAATTTAGTGAAATTATGCCAATAATACATGCGAATTTAATAATAAATTATAGTAATGAATGATGCATGTGTAACTTTAATAAGTAGAGGTTTTTAAAGTATTTTTGAGATGTTAGTAGTGAAAATTAAGACCTTATATATAAGTTTATTCAATAGGTAGAGTTTTAGAAGGTGTATAATTAGTTTTCTACTCTTATAATGGTTAGTAAAATTATGCCAATAATACTTGCGAATTTTTGAATAATACATGCGAATTTTTGAATAATACCTGCGAATTTGGCCTAATTATCAATTAGATGATTATAGTAAAGAGTCATGGTACATGTGCATCTCTAATAAGTAGAAGTGAGAAAGGAATGTGATATCAAGAGAAAGCATCATGGTACATGTGCGTCTCTAATAAGTAGAAGTAAAAAAGAAATGTGATATCAAGAGAAACCGGATGACGTGTCGCATAAGTAAAAGGCGATGACGTATCGCAAAATTAGAAGGGGTAAAAAGGAAAAAGAACACTAAGAAAAGCTTATATGTCACCTCCAAAACGCACAACGCTTCGTCTATTATATATTTATATTTATATATGATATGATTTGATATAGATTGTAACCCAACATGACCCTAATATATCAAAGTTCAATATTTCAGCTGATCATATGATTAAGAATCTACGTCACATGATAATAATCCTCATCTTGGTAATGCAATGTCTAATTTTTTTTTAATATGTTACATTTGCCCATTAGTGGCATTTAGAACAAAAAAACAGAGTAATGCAAACATCATGGAATACCTCAAGTATAACACCTTTGATATGTAACAACAGTTCAACAAGCAATGTAAATCCTTCAGCCCGGATATTCGCTTCGTCATAATCAGCTCCACCATGGGCTCCCTAAAATCCTCTCTAGGATCATAACAGGACATCTATGTGGCAAGCAAAACAGTGAATCTAGTCCTTCCCTTCTTGCTCTTCTGCTATCTTCTTGTCTTGCTTCCTGCCTTTCTTTAGTCATTTGGTCTAACCTTTCCTGAACCATTGCATGCGATAGGCTGGAGACAGTTAGGAACCTGTCCGAATTTCTGCTTTCGGGTTCCTCCAAGGAAGAAACGTAAGCCTGCAACTGCAACACAACTAGGCTCTGCTAGCTTTTGCTTCTTTAGCTCTCTGGAGCCTTGCATTCTTAGGCATTGAGTTGAGACAGTTCTTGGACTTTTAAGCCATTGAAAATTCGTAAATCCCATTAGAGGAGTGCCGCTAGTTCCGCACATCCTACTACACTTAAAGCTACCTGATATCCCGTTTGGAAAGTCCGAAGGAAATTGGGAAATTAAGGATTGGTGTGTATGGAATGCTGTGTGTTACGTTGTATATATGGCTGTGTGAAGTGTTGGGTGTTACATAGTTTGGTTCCCAATGTCCAGATTGCATCGATGTTGGAGTTGACTAATGTTTATGGACAAAATGAATCTTTGACTAAAGAATGTTCTTAACTTGTGAAAATATATCTAAAGAAATTGGAACCCAACATGACATTAATATATCAAAGTTCAATATTTCAGCTGATCATATGATTAAGAATGAACATCATATGATAATAATCCTCTTATCAGTAATACAATGTCTAACTCTTTAAATATGTTACATTGCCCATTAGTGGCATTTAGACCAAAAAAACAGATTAGTGCAAACATCATGGAACACCTCGAGTATAACACCTCGATATTCTTCAGAATTCATCGAGACGTAGCAGTTCAATAAGCAACGTAAATCCTTTGGCTCGGATATTCGCTTTGTCATAATCATCTCCACCATGACCCTCTAAAATCCTCTGTATGATCGTAAGAGGACATCTCTGTGGCAAGCATTACAATGAATGTACTTCCTCCCTTCTCGCTCTTCTTCTGTCCCCATGTCTTGCTTCCTGCCTTTCTTTGATCATTTCGTCTAACCTTTACTGAACCACTGCATGCGATAGGATGGAGATAGTTGGGAACCTTTCTGAACTTCTGCCTTCGGGTTCCTCCGAGGAAGAACGCTAAGCCTAAAACTGCAACACAAGGCTCTGCAACCTGTCAGCTGAAGCTTTTGCTTCTTTAGCCCTCGGGAGCTTTGCATTCTTAGGCATTGGGTTGAGAAAGTTTTGAAGGGCAAAAAATCATATATCCACAATTGGAGAGTAATGCTCAGCTTTGAGATAACGCCAAAGAATGGCAGAAACGCACTGCTGAAAATTGTTCAATTGTTGTTGTGCTCATTGCTATAGTTGCCTTTGCTGCAGCCTTCACTGTACCAGGAGGTCCAAATCAAGATACTGGTTATCCAACAAATGTACTCTTATCCTTTTTACCATGGCAGACATAATTTTTGCCTTACAAAGTGCCTTGACATCCGTCATCCTTGTTCTCACATAATTTTTGCCGTACAAAGTGCCTTGACATCCGTCATCCTTGTTCTCTTAATCCTCACTTAACCAGTTCCATTGAAGGACTCCGAGCAGTCTCATCCCCAAAAAATTAATGCTAGGAGTTACTTTATTGATCATCTCGGTTTCCACCATAGCATTGGCCTTTGTATCAACTGTTCTTGTGCAGATACATAGAAAGGAACAGGGACAGAAAATACGTTGTACTCCCTTGCAATTTACATGAACTGGTGTAAATGACATGAATTGCTTTTGAGTATTGTTTCATCTGTGCAGTTGAACTTGCTTATAGTGATGGTTGTCATTTGGAGGCAAAAAAATTGGTTGAGCAAGCCTAGTTCAACTCATTATTACATAGATGATGTTTATTTCATACAGCGGATGAAAACCCTGAACTCCCAACGCTTTCAGTAGTAAAAATGCTGCACTAGACGTGCCACTGCAAAGGAATGCAAAGAGAACATGGCATTGGTGAGACATGTAAGGATTAGCCGTGAGTGGATCAGACGAACGTTTTTCCTGTCAAATTTCGGGCCCAAAGTGCAACTCTATGCCACACCTTAGAACCCTTTAATGCTGTTTTCAAATCTTCTCCAGCCAGTATAGAATCAGAGTACGCTGTGATTAGGAAACCCAAAGCTGTTGTCCCCTCAACAGAGGGAAACTCCAAAGCCAGTCCCTTGAGAATGCTATAATTGATTGACGGACAGGGGCGGAGCACCCCCATGACCAGGGGGGGCCACGGTCCCCCCCCCCCCCCCCACCCAAAAAATTTTGAAAAATTCTTTGTCAATTTTCGAATAATGGGTAATTGTAGTTAAAATATTTATGAAAATACTACACTATATTGCAATATAATGTATTAGGATTTTATTTTATTGTCCTTTTGAGTTTCTGTGCCACCGACCGTCGTAATTTTTTACTTTGTCGTTCCTTTCAAATTTCATATCTTCAGATTATAAAGAAACACCAATAGATGAAAATTAGTTCTTTTTCTTACTCTCAATTCTTATAGTTTGTTAATTTATACGTGACTATTGTTCTCGATACAATTAGTAATTGCTATTGACTAATCTTAGAAATTTAAATAAATAACTATGAATTGTGAAATTACATGATTAGTGGTCAAATTGAACAATCTATTTTGCATTTAACGTATTTAATAGTGACGCGAATTCTTTTATGTTACCCCCCTTTGTTGCCTTCACTTCTCTCATTTTTTTTCTCTGCAGTGCCTCCTGGCTTTCACAACGACTGATGTCCTTCCTGCTTTGTCTGCTCTTTTGTAGTTATCGAATCATAAAAAGGTACTCATTACAGTTTTTGCTTCGAAGCTCATGCTCGTAATCCAGCTGATTTCATTAGAGTTGAACTTGTCATAATGCAGCTGATTTTCATTTCAGTTGATCAACTTCGTTTGAGTTGAACTTCCTCTCCCTGAGCCAAAACAAAACTTAACATGATCCAGCTGATTTCTTGTTGTGGAGATCCGAACGCCATCATGGCAATCAACGATAACTGTGATTTGAACCTTTAACGTCCAGCAAAGAACGAGAAAAGTCCTCCATGACAGTCCAACACGTTCACCTTTAAAGTACAGTGCACAGCTTAGGAAATCTTAAGTGCTTACACCCCTTTAAAGTACAGTGTAACCACTACACCAAAACAGCTCTGTGGTGACAAAAAGGGCTACAGTATAAAAGGAGCCGTAAGTAGAAGTCTTGTACGCCTACGGTTAATATTGTACCGTGGCCATAGGTACTGCTTCAAATTGAAAGCGGAATCTCGACGGTGCTTACCCGTGGGAATTGGGGAACCTCGACGTCGCAAAGCCCACGGCTGCTTACCGTTGCGATAGGGGTCGATGATCAGGCGGTAGAATTTCGCTGGCATACTTTGGCAATTGGATTATCCCAGGCAATTGGTGATAGTTTGCTCAAAACCTAGTTTCGCAGATCTGAGTTCTCTCTCAACGGGTTACTCTCTTTCTCTGCCCCCATCTCTTTTTCTTTCCAACTCTCGCATCTCTGTTGTGAATCTGCCGCAAGAACCACCTCCGAGCTCGTTGGTAGAACCAGACTACAAGCACCCACCTGCTACGGCCACCATTTTTGCGCTACGTTCTCAATCTGAGTTCAATCACAACTCTTAGGTAACTATCTTTTCATTAATTTTTGTTTCAACCATCTCCTTTGTAACGAATTATTCTACAGTTTCGACTTTCGATACCTGTTTTGCACTAATAGATGATTTTATGTTAATTTTGTTAATTCTGGAAAAAGTTATGCCATCTCCTTCTTTATTTTGTATTACCTTTAGGGTTCCTACTCCGGTGGAAATTTGGGGCTTTTCCATATAGGGTTTTATTTTGGTCAGATTTGGCCTCTTAGATTAGGAATATTGCGATTCATGAAATCGGGAATAGTGTTTAGGAATTTCTTTAGTAGAGTAGTGGTGGAATTATTGGTTTTCCAGAAGCTAAGCAATTGAGAAAATTGATCCCTCTACATGTTAAAGGTTTAGTTTCACTTAGTTGCCTTCAAATATATGGGGAGGTTATAGGACAAAATTTCCGGTCAATGGCAAACCTGCAGTTCATCTCTGATTTGAGTTAAAAGCCCACAATTCTGTGTTGAAGACTACGTATTATAATCTTCATGTGTGAAACTACCATCTGTTTTGTATAATAACTATGTACACTAGACGTATGCAAAACAGGCTAAAAATAGAGAAGGGCCTGAAATTTCATTACAAGTGAAATTTCAACAGAAAATCACTCTGCCCATTTTCTGTGTGCCTTTGTAAGGATAAAAAACAATCATATTGAAATCAGGAAAGTCCTAGTGGCAGGGAAAAAAAAGGATCATTAAGGATAGTACTTGCAGCTATGCAAAGTTTAGTCATGCCTTTTCTTAGTTTCCATCTTGTTAGTCTTGAATCATATAGTTTCACCATCTTCTCTGTTGTTATTTTCCTCTTCCATCTTCTCTGTTGTTATTTTCCTCTTCTTGTCACTTTTATAATATCTTGTACAAGCATGAATTCCAGCATTCTTAAGCACTTGCACCTGACCCCTTTTCACATTGCAGGCACAGATACATGTTTGAACGAATTAATCTAGTTTTCTAGCGCCGTAGTTGAATTAGAACCTTTGCTAAATTTATTATTTTTGTTTCTGAAATTAACTTTTTTTGCATTTGCTCAGCCTCCCTTAGCCTTTTGTGTACATTTTTCTTTTTCCAGATTCTTCCCTGGCTTGTTTCTTCATGAAATGGTGCCAAAGTATTACCAGACTTCATAGTAGTTTCCTCCGGATCCCACTTATCTAAAAGGTAACACTTTGTCATGTCTTCCTGCTCCAGTACAGAGGTGCTAATATCTAACATATATTGTGCACCTTTTGCGTTATCTGCTTTGACTATAGACGTTCTTGCTTAAAATTTGTATAAAGTGAAAGTACTTCTTGCTAAACATATATATGACGAAACTGCTTATGTTTCTCCATTTACTTCATCTTATCTGGGTGGCTTGATCAAATAAGCATTGATGTATTGTTTAACCCAATTATGACATGCCGTCTTATCTGGTGGCGTGTTGTGTCAATTAGTACCTTAATTGTCTTTGAAAATTTTGTTAAGTGATGTCTACTTGAATTCCAGAAGGCATGATCAGACTTTTTTCTTGTTGGAAGCTAAAAGTGTATTCATATGAGGTGTCTAATCAAAGCTCAAGTGATTTTTAGTCATAATCATTTTTTACCCTGACAATTATATCCATTAATTTTTGGCTTTGTTGCTGATTTACTTTGCGTATATGTATTCCTATGCAGGTATCTTTTTTTTTTTTTTAGTTACGAGTTATTCGAATTGCAAAAGGTGATGATATACAGGTGTAGAGGTAAAAACGGAAGGGGAAGGAGGAATGTCTTAGGGAAGTATTGTGTGAGGTGTGTTTGTGGTGTTTTGTGTGTGTGAAAGGGGTTAAAAGGAAGGGGGGAAACAGCAGCAATGAGGGGGTGCTGCTGCTGTGTTAGTGTGTGTGCGCTTGGGCATATAAAATGTGTTGTGTATGTAAGGGGAAAGGGGGGAACCTGTTGTGTACTGTGTGAGTGTGTGGGTGATTGTATGTATATTTGTGAGGTGTTGATGGGTGAAGGGAAGCTGCCGTGTGGCAGCAGGTGCATGGTGTTTTATGTGTGAGATGTGAGGGTGGAATGGTGATGTGAGTGTTAGAAGGGGCTACCCTAGTGGCAGCGAGAGTGTGTGAATTTTTGGTGTGTGTAGATGTGTAAGGGAGAGGGGAAAAATCAGTTGGGAATGATGTGTGTGCCATTTGATATATTGTGGGTGTGCATGATGGCGTTGCAATCTTGGAATCACTCAAAAGTTGCTTAGAATGATTACAATCTGTTTGCAAATTGGTTCATAGGCCCTGCATTTAGTGTACTAGAGTGGTTCTTTCATTGTCATGCAAAATGTGTTGATGCTGTGAAGTAGCATGAGCAAAAGCCGCGACACCGACACACACATGAACACAGAAGATTGAATTAATGGTAATATTTGACAAGTTATTATAGGTCATTTCTAACAGCAGAGGACTTCATCTTTTTGTTTTAGTTACATAAAATGTGAAGACATCAACTGCTCACTCCAATTACTTGGTAGAACCTCTCAGTCATTGATGATGATTTGTTTCATTTTGTAGGATGGTTATGATGGCGAGGAGCAAGATGCAAGCCCTACGAACGAGGACTAGTTCCCATGAGTTGCTCGTGGTTCGGAACTAATGTGGGTGGATGTATATAGTACCAGCTTGGACAGGATTATGACATGGAGATAGCTTTTGAAATCAAGTGCTAGGACATGAATATGATATGGACATAGCTTTTGAAATTAAGTGCTAGGACATGAATATGACATGGAGATAGCTTTTGAAATCAAGTGCTAGGACATGAATATGATATGGAGATAGCTTTTGAAATTGAATATGATATGGAGATAGCTTTTGAAATTAAGTGCTAGGACAGGAATATGATATGGAGATAGCTTTTGAAATTAAGTACTAGGACAGGATTAGATATGGAGATAGCTTTTGAAATTAAGTGCTAGGACAGGATTAGATATGGAGATAGCTTTTGAAATGAAGTATTGAGATTGACGCTTTTGTATGGAATTTGGGGCACAAATTATTGTTATATAGCATTGTACTATTTATGCAATTGAAAACATCTTTATAATATTTCAGTTGCAGAACATGTTTATGATATTTCAATTGTATTTGCAGGTTATTGTGATAAAAAAAAGATCCAGCATTCGATTAAAAGAAAAAAAAAAAAAAAAGAGCACATGTACCTACGGTATAAACCGTAGGGAAAGGTTTGTGTCCTATTTTCTGGGCATTAATCCCTACGGTTTAAACCATAGGGAAAGGCTTAAAAAAAAGGCTATGGTTTAACTTTAGCCTACGGAATGTACCGTAGGTATAGCTTAAGGTACCTATAGGGTAAGCATATCCCTACGGTATTGCCCGTAGGCATAGCATTCAAAAATAAAACTTATTCTTACGGTTATACCGTAGGCTAATCCTACAAAAACCGTCGCTATAAGTGGGTTAATACGAATTCGGCATAGGTACATAGGCTACGGTATAACCGTAGGGATAACCTTCAACCCCGTAGGCATAGATCTAGGGCATTGCCATTTATGGCTACGGTATAGTACCGTAGGGATAGGCTATGCCTACGGGACATGGCACCTATACCTACGGTACTGTACCGTAGGCATAAGCTGGTTTTCTTGTAGTGAACCTTATTCACACTTGTAACTCAAACTCGTCTGTCATGAAGCTTTTTTCTCCGGTTGTGTGAGTGTGCGTCTTTTTCATTGCTCTTAATGTTGATTCGGGAAAGCCACAGTTTCAACAAAGTTCACTTGTACCACGAAAGTATGATGCCATATTATATGCTGTTAGTCTGGCACCAAAACTATTCCTATTTTGGAACCTTTAGTGCATCAAGTTGCTTCTTACTGGCGGATAAGCATTTCAAGAGCACAACATACGTTTGTCGGAGCGTTGTTTACAAGCTGATGATCAGTGCATGGAACAAGTCATTTTCACTTTCAAAGAGAAACTTACTGTAGCACTCCCTGGTATTCAGGTAAGGCTTAGTCTCTATAAGGCCAGTTCTACAGAAACTGTTCAGGTAGAAGCCCTTTTAGTTAAACTACTTTTTTTCTTAAACTAAGCCTCGAAGGAACAAGAACATGCTGCCAGAAGGCCAGATACAGATGTAGATAGAAGAAGAAAGAAATGAATTACAGTTTAACAAGCAAAATTAGTTGTGACATTTTTTTTAAGAAAGTAGACTGATTGATCACCCAGAGATTAGTAGTTTTAAGGTCTGTTATGTGATTTGTTTTGGAATCTGGCATATTTAACTGTCTGTTCAGAATTCTCTTTATCGCTCGAATAATCTGAGATAATGCAGACCTTTCAACCAAATTTGACAAAGGAAGGTTCATGCAATAATTTCACATAGCAAAAGTTGCTTTAGATAAAGTGCTATAAGGGTTCCATGTAACCCAAGAAAATATGGAGTTTGTCATTTTGTCTAATCATCTAACTAGTGTTAAACCAATCAGTGTACCGTTAAATCAGAATCCCGTACTAATCATGCATAATGTCAGAGTACATGTACTCTGACATTATGCATGGCAAAGGCTTAATGAAATTTAACGTATTTGCTGATCCCTTCTTTCCAATGTAAAAGTAGCCTATTAATTTTTTTTTGGAACACGAAGGAAAAACAACTGAAGGACCAGAAAGAAATGAAGTTTACAAGAGGAAGGGTTTGTTGGCAGTTTAAGGGTAACTGCAGAGTGATCACCCGCAGAAGATTAGGTTTTATAAGGAACTTCAGATCTAAGAGATTCTCTCATGATATAGTTTGTATATTGCTTGGGTGTATTGCTATTCAAATTAATTAGTCTGGCTAGTTCAAATTTCACTGTATGAAATGTGCCTAAAAAAGAGTTTGTTATACCCACAAAGTAAAGAAAATATGGAGTTTGTTATACACTCGTGTTGTTTCAGTTGATTCGCTTTTACTAATGTTCATAAAGCATAAATACCCACAAAGTAAAGTGCAATGCTTGATTGGAACCTAATACTATGCCTTAAAAGAGTCTATATAATAATTGTTTAATGGTAAATTGTTCCTCAAAGCCTAACAATTGCCATGGCTCCCACAGTTGGTGATGGAAAACATGAGCTAAACAGGAAGCCCTATGATGCTCTGCTGAAGGAAGACAAAGACAAGGTAATTGAGCTTTGTCAAAATATTCCAGAAGGCCGATTGCACGTATTAACCATTCACGATGACACCGTCCTCCATATGGCCACTTATTCTAAACAAGAGGATTTAGTATGCAACTTGCTTGATAAGCTGTCCGAACACCATTCTGACAAGCTGATGCATCAAAATAAACTTGGAAACACTGTACTTCATGAGGCAGCCATTTCCGAAGATTCAGTACCAGCTGCAAAGATAATGCTGCACATAGCACCAAAGTTGCTAAGTGTTCGCAACAATGATGGAGAGACTGAATTAAGTGAGTCTGATCGAAGGGCATTTCATCGGAGGAACGATAAGACCACCATACTTCACGTGTCCATCATTTATATGCACTTTGGTGAGTACCCAAGACTCAAGTGTATGCATGTATGATTCTATTTTGGGTCATGTCGCTGTTGTCACGGCAATTTAGAGTCCGTTGGCCGTTTTCTACATATAATAAGCCTAACATGTTTATTATTAAATCATTAAACTTTCATAATTCACTCGGATATTGTAGCTTGGTGCAACTTGTGAGATTCTTTATATATTCTTATCTTTTCTGTGGAATGGAAAACAGACTTGGCCTTTCTGATTGCTAAGAGATACGAATATTTAGTCGATGAACAAGATTGAAAGGGTAAAACTGGTCTTCACCATCTTTCCTCCGACAGATCAGCATTCAAATGTCGAAGTAAAGCAAATTGTCTCAAGCAACTCTTCTACTCCCGTATGACACTTAAACCTTTCCACATGTGCACTGAATGTAATTTTGAGTTGTCTGTAAGAATTTAGCAAGTCTTTGAAAATGCCAATGATAACTGATCCATGATTCAGTTCTCCCTGGTATTGATTAGATTATTAACAGATGATGCAATATGCTTCTTTCCTGCTAATTGGTTCTAGCCTAAAAATTGCAAAACTGTGTGCTCAGGTATTTCAATTGAGGATACCACTACGAAAACTGGAGAAGGTAAAATGCCACACCAACTTACCCAGACAACACTCACAATGTCCAAGTCTCCAAATCTGATTGAAGTACCGTCACTGACGCATATTAGTATTTGCTCATCAAAATTTTCCACACAGAAATAGTTGGTTAGAAGTGGTTTTTATATCCATAACATGAATTCCTAACAGTTCTACTAGCTTAATGCTTTTGGATTAAACATTTTGACTACCTAAACTGTCTCAAATCAAGATGATTCACGAAGTTGCACATTCTGAAGAAAATGACCCCAAAAACCTTGATTCAAGGCTAAATTAGGTGTAATTGCAACATTTATTGAACTTCAGTGTTCAATTTGACTGAAAATTTCCATACTCAAGGACACCAATTGCATTCTATTTCACTTCCAATTTAGACTAATTTTGTGTATTCTCTTTCTTGGAATTAAGTTGTTCCAAGCTTTAGAGTACCCTTGTGGGAAGTTATTCGAGCAGAAAAAGCGGAAATATAGATCAGCGGTGCCACTGGCAGAGTTCTTGACTGGAAAAGACACCTCGTGGGAGGCAACTGAATCTACAAAGGGTGAAAGTAATCCGACGACCCACATGCATGAGAGTTCATCCACTGTTCTTCAGCACCAAGATCATGTAGGGTCAAGGGAAAAATCCGCAACAGGAGATGAAATTGGAACTGAAGATACCCTTCGTTCTGGGAATCCCCCAAAAAGTCCAGAAATGAATAAAATTGTCGGGACTCCATTGATGTTAGCAACTAGACATGGTTGTACAGATATTGTTGAGGCAATACTAAGAAACTATCCTCATCCTCAGGCAGTAGAGTATGTTGATGGCGAAGGGCGTAACATTTGACACGTAGCAATCGCGTATCGGCACAAAAAGATTTTCGATTTAGTGGAGAAAATGGAAATTCCCATGATTAGGCTAATAAGGAAGATTGACAAAAATGGGAACACCATACTGCACTGTGTTGGCATAAAGGAAGAAGATCAAGGAACAGAAGACATGCGAAGCCCTGCTTTCCTATTGCGAGAGGATTCACTCTTGTTTGAGGTGCATTCTCCTGATTCATTACTCCAACTGTCTCCACATGCACACGAACTATTATGCGCGCATGTCGTATTTCATAGCATCACAGCATAGAAATTGCATTAAGCTCCAAGCACCTTACTGTGTTTTCTTGCATAATACTCCCTCCGTACCATTATGCGAGTCCTCCTTTCTGTGAGTCCTTCTTTCCTTTTTTGGGAAGTTTGACCACTTGACTCCCCTTCATAAAGGTTTCTACTGAATTACATGATCTTCTGCATTACACCATTAATATGCAAGGACAAGAAAAGTAGAATATAAAATGTTTGACTGTCTAAGGAGGACTCAGATTAAGGAATGGAAGAAGCACAACAACGATTAGCGAAGCAAAGTTTTTGAGTATAATGTAATATATTGTTGCATCTGAGCATAATATATTTTGATGCAGCGTGTGCGGAAAGTCACCGCCACCCATTTCATTAAGCAATTCAACGACAAGGGCGAGACTGCTGAACAGTTATTTACAAAGAATAATGCTGAACGTCGTAAGAACGCCAAAGAATGGCTGAAGGTCACTGCTGAAAATTGTTCAATTGTTGCTGTGCTAAGTGCACTGTTGCCTTCGCTGCAGCCTACACTGTACCAGAAGGTCCAAATCAAACAACTGGTTATCCGATCCTTGTTGACAAGCCTTTCTTTGTCATTTTCGCTGTGATAGACGTACTTTCTCTCACGTTTGCCTTGACATCTGTGATAGCGTTTCTTTCGATCCTCACATCACCCTTTCAATTAATGGACTTCAAACAGTCTCTTCTCCAAAAATTAATGCTAGGTCTCACTTTTCTCATCTTCTCCATTTCAATGATGATGTTGGCATTTGCAGCAACCGTTATCTTGCTGATACGTAACAGGGAACAATGGACAAAAATTGTCTTGTACTCCGTGGCACTCTTCCCGGTCACCATCTTTGCATTGTCATGCATGCCTCTTTATATGTCACTCATCAAGACTCTGGGGCAGTCACTCAAGAAAATATCGGCTGTATTTCCTCGATCAAAGAGTGCCTTGCCTCATCGTAAATCCCGTGCCAGGAATGCCGATAGTTCGACAAATGCTTCTACACTTAAAACTACCCGATATCCCGTCTGAAAAGTCCAAAGGAAATTGGGAAATTAAGGATTGGTGAGTATGGAGTGTTGTGTGTTATCTTTTGTATATATGGCAGTGTGAAGTATTAAGTGTTACATAGTATCAGTATGGTTCCCAATATCCAGATTGTATCGATGTTGGAGTTGACTAGTGTTTATGGACAATATGAATCTTTGAATAAAGAATGTTCTTAACTCGTGAAAATGTAACTGAAGAAATTGGAACCCAACGTGACGTTAATATGATTAAGATTCAACATCATATGATAATAATCCTCTTATCAATAATACAATGTCTAACTCTTTAAATTGCCCATTATTGGCATTTAGAACAAAAAAACATATTAGTGCAAACATCATGGAACACCTCGAGTATAACACCTCGATATTCTTCAGAATTCATCGAGATGTAGCGATTCAATAAGCAACGTAAATCCTTTGGCTCGAAAATTCGCTGTCATAATCATCTCCACCATGGACCCTCTAAAATCCTCTGTAGGATCGTCAGAGGACATCTCTGTGGCAAGCATTACAATGAATTTACTTCCTTCCCTTCTCGCTCTTCTTCTGTCCCCATGCCTTGCTTCCTGCCTTTCTTTGATCAGTTGATCTAACCTTTCCTGAACCATTGCATGCGATAGGATAGAGATAGTTGGGAACCATTCTGAACTTCTGCCTTCAGGTTCCTCTGAGGAAGAAATGCTATGCCTAAATTAACACAAGGCTCTGCAACATCTTATCAAAGCTTTTGCTTCTTTAGGTCTCTGGAGCCTTGCATTCTTAGGCATTGAGTTGAGAAAGTTTTGAAGGGCAAAAATCATATATGCACCATTGGAGAGTAATGCTCAGCTTTGCGATAACGCCAAAGAATGGCAGAAACGCACTGCTGAAAATTGTTCAATTGTTGTTGTTGGCCATTTTCCTCTGTTCTTCTCTGTTCCCGTTGCATCCACCTCCTTTGTCCCCTATTGTGTAGCTTTCAAATCATAAACATGATACTAATAATTTTTTTTTGGTTGAACTTAGACTGACCCAGCTGATTTTCATTTGAGATGAACTTCCTCTCCCTGAGCCAAAGCAAAACTTGTCATGATCCAGTAGAGATCTCAAAAGTGCTAGGCCGGCCCTCTTGGTGAACAGTAATGGCCCTGGTCCATAGGGCCAAGGGCCAGGCCGAAGGATTGGCAAAAAAAGCCCGATCTGACCTAGCCCTAAAAAAGCCAGGGTTAGGCCCTTCAAATGGTGTTGGCCCGGTTCTAGCCCAAATCAGGCCCAGCCAGGCACGGCCCCCACCCAAAATTTTGAATTTTTTTCTCCTCAACTTCATTGACGCCAAATATTCAAACATTACCAAGATAGGGTCTTAGTTTTGTAGTTTTAGACATTCAAGTGGAAGACTTTGAGTAATATGGATTCAATGTTGGATGACGTTTCTCAGTAATTTCAAGTTGGATTTGCTTCATTCATTCTTTGGTTGGAATTGGCATCTTCATATACCACTGGTGAGTGGAAATTAAGACTAATTCAATCAAGAATACTCGCCCATAGTTATGAATACCGTACAGGAGTACGTACTGTTTTTTGTGTAAAATGGTACGTATCGGTACTGGTACCGTCTCAAATTTTGCATAAAAAATGTACATATATAATACTAATTCATTAGTGAACTCAAAATGTTTACATCTATGTAATTTCCTCCCTCACAACTCCACTCGAACTTGAATTACCTCTTTTTTTTAACTAAACTGTTTGTTTTCAAATAAGATGTTTGTTCCCACACAAATAGTTTATTCAATTGAATTATCTCCCCCAAAATTATCCCTCTTTTCAACTATTTCATTACCGAATTCTTATAAAAAAAAATAAGTTGCTTGTTCAAGAATGACGTCTTTGGCTTCAATAATAAGTATATTGTGTGTGTGTGTGTGTCTCTGCGTCAAAAAATATATAAAACAATACATCATATAGATAAAAGAATACTATGAAAACTTCGAACTATGAATTAAATCAAAATCATGAAAAAAATTAAAAGTAAAGTTAGAATTGCGATGAAGATTGAAAATTTATCAAGAAAGATTTTATTTAATTCTAATGAATAAAGTTCAGAAGAGGCTACAGAGGCTTTGATCGATGTTAAAGAACCTATTTTGTTTTGAATTTAGTCTTTCTATGGACAATTTACTAAAGTTTTTAATAAATTCTGCAACTTTTACATTTTTTAAGGGACCGGTACAAAACACCATATCTCAGCCGGTGTCACCTATACTGGCTAGTACAAGTGATACAAAGTGGTATTTTGACTGGTACGAAATGTAAAGGGATACCGTACCGGTTGAAGGCAAAAGTAGTACGTACCGGCCGGTACGGTATTGATAACTATGTACTCACCTCTTCCTAGGGTCCTTTTATGCGAACCCATTGCCCTAAAAATCAATTGAAAATGAGTAGTGACATGTGGTGTGCTTTACATTGGTTTTTTTTTTTCATACATAGTGATAGACAGTGAAATGAGATACTTCATGTCCAAACAACAAAATAAAGGAGAGTTTAACTTTTTCATACAGTTGCTCCTAACACGCACCCACTATCACTTACTTGCCACTTTTTTTAGCCCAAAAAATTGTGAACTTCTCTTTTCGTTTTTCATTTGTCATTTTCGGGTAGCGGGGTTGGGGCAGAAGCTGGGCGTGCAGATCATGCAAGAAGCAGCTTTCCACTAATCAGATCTTTTGAGCTATAAGTTGTACAAAAGAAGCCGTGACAAACAAGGACTAAATAGATATATTCCTATAATTTTCCTTCAACTCGTTTTTAGCTTTGTAGCAAAATATTCATCTAAATCTATCAAATGTTTTTGAGTAAATTCTCATTCAACAGAAAGAACTAGTGACTTATAAAGTTTACATTTTTACCGTAGATTATTTTCAAACAAATTAAGTGTATTTAAAGTAAACAATGCACATGAGAAGGTGGCTATGTACAAGCAAAATAGATATTTTCCCTCGCCCCTTTTGAAAAAATTAATCATATATATATATATATATATATATATATATATATATATATATATATATAATTTGTTCATAGGAGGGCTTCTGAACCAATTTATCAAACATTTATTTTTTTTGCAATATAAAACATGAATAGAAATAATTAAAAAAATAATTTTCTATTCTCCCAAAAGTTAGGGCCTAGGGCTTGGCTTGGACTGGACAGGACCAAGATACCCCATGTTGGGACCGGCCTGACCCTAGCCCGGTTTCTACAGCCCGAAGCCCGGTTTGGCCCGGGCTTCTCCTCTGGCCCGCTGGGCCGGCTCAATGTCGATGTGGAAAAGCAACAGCATCAACAAAAGTTCACGTGTATCCCGAGAGTAGGATACCTTGTTATATTATATGCTGGAAGCCTGGCACCGACATGATTCTTGTGGCGGATTAGCATATCAAGAACACAAGATAACATTGCGGGAACGTTGTTTACAAGCTGATGATCAGTGCAGTTACCTGGGGCATGTAAGGCTTAGGCTTCGTTTGACAAAAAAAAAATTTTGGTTTTCAGTTTTTAAAGAGCAGTTTTTTAAAGAGCAGCTTAATTTTTTTTTTTTATAAAAACAAGTGGGTGTTTGATAACCCCTTTTTTTTTTGAGGTTTTTTTTTTTGGTGTTTGGTAACCCTTTTTATTTTGACTTTTTTTTTTGGTGGTTTGCGGTGGCGGTGGTGGGGCGTAGCGGTGGTCGACGGTGGTGGTGGTGGTGGCCGACGGCCGGAGGTGGCTGCCGGCAGTCACCGGCGGTGGTGGCCGGCGGCCGGAGGTAGCTGCCGGCAGTCTCCGGCGGTGGTCGCCGGCGGCCGGAGGTGGCTGCCGGCAGTCACCGGCGGTGGTGGCCGGCGGCCGGAGGTAGCTGCCGGCCGTCTCCGGCGGTGGTTGCCGGCGGCCGGAGGTGGCTGCCGGCAGTCTCCGGCGGTGGTCGCCGGCGGCCGGAGGTGGCTGCCGGCAGTCTCCGGCGGTGGTCGCCGGCGGCCGGAGGTGGCTGCCGGCAGTCTCCGGCGGTGGTCGCCGGCTGCAGGAGATGGCTGCCGACAGTCTCCGGCGGCCGGCAGTCTCCGACGGTGGTCGCCTGAGGTGGCTGCCGGCGGTGGGAGGGTGGTGGTGGTGGTCGAAAAAAAAAAACCAAAAGTGAAAAAAAAAACCAGTTTTTGGAGTTTTTTTTTTTACTCTGCAGTTTAAAAACTGGTTTTTTAAATTGAAAAAAAAATGGTTACCAAACGCTCTTTTTTTTCAGTTTTTAAAACTGAAAAAAAAAGAGAGAAAAAAAGAGTGTCAAACGGGGCCTTAGTCTAGAAGGCCACTTCCACAGAAACTGTTCCAGAAGAGGAGACCCCTTATACATAATCTTTTTCGTTTGCTTTTCCTAATTTTAGGAAAACATTACAATGAAATACCATTTTCTTAAACTAAGCCTCGAAGGAACAAGAACATGCGGCCAAAAGGCCAGATGCAGATTTTGATAGAAGAAGAAAGAAATGAACTGCAGTTTAACATGCAAATTAAACTAGTTGTAACCTTTTTGTAAGGAACTTTAGATCTAAGAGATTCTCTCATATATTATGTGCACCATGATATAATTTGTATATTTCTTAGGTTTATCAACAAACCAATTATCTGTGTCATTTCCAGTCAATAAGAAAAAGCTGTTTTGCATTAAGTTTATGTCAAGAAAGAATAAAAACCGACAAAGTGCAATGCTTGTTTCGAGCCATGAATATTATGCCTTAGAAGAATCTATATAATGATTGTTTAATGGTAAATTGCTCCTCAAAGCCTAACAATTGTCATGGCTCCCACAGTTGATGATGCAAAACATGAGCTCAACAGGAAGCTCTATGATGCTCTGCTAAAGGAAGAGGAAGACAAGGTAATTGAGCTTTGTCAAAATATTGCACGTATTAACCATTCCCAGTGACACCGTCCTCCATATGACCACTTATTATAAACAAGAGGATTTAGTATGCAAGTTGCTTAATAAGCTATCCGAATGCCATTCTGACAAGCTGATGTATTGAAATGAAATTGGAAACACTATACTTCACGAAGCAGCCACTTCTGACAAAACAGTACAGGCTGCAAAGATAATGCTGCGCATAGTACCAGATTTGCTAAATCTGATTGAAGTACCATCACACTAACAACCTCTAGAGACCGAGCAAGCAAGAAGGAACAATGAAAACAGTCACTTCTTTGAGTCACTCAAGCATATTAGTATTTGGTCATCAAATTCTTCCCAGTCTCATAATTATCGTTTTTAAGACTTTTCCGCAAAACAAATAGTTGGCTAAAAGTGGTTTGTATGTCCTTGCATGACTTCCTGACAGTTCTACTAGCTTAATGCTTTTGGATTAAATATGATGACAACCTAAACTGTCTCAAATCAAGATGATTCATGAAGTTGCACATTCTAAAGAAAATGACCCCAAAAACCTTGATATCTTGGTCTAAGGCTAAATTAGGTGTAATTGCGACATTTATGAAACTTCAATGTTCAATGTGACTGAAAGTTTCCGTACTCAAGGACACCAATTGCATTCTATTTCACTTCTAATTTAGGCTAATATTTTGAATTCTCTTTCTTGGTGTTAATAAATTGGGTCAATGGACCCATTATCCGCCCACTAACAGATAATGTGTATTTGTTAGTCTGGATAATTACAGTTAATTAGAGGATATTTATCTCCTAAGTGTTAGAGGTAAATACATCTTTATCTCCTAAGAGTCTGAGGTAAAGTTAGTCTCTAATTGTATCTCTATATAAAGGCTAGAGATATCCCAATAAATAAGAAGTCATAGCAATAATCCCTCTCTCTATAGCACTCTCTCTAGAGCAATCACCAAGCTCTAGGATTTGGTTCGTGGACGAAGAACTCGACTCTAGTAGCCGTTTTCGTACCTGCGAAAAAGATCAAGCGCGTTGGAGGCTCGTAACAACAAGGATCCTACGTCGGAATTTTCGGAGACTTCGTACGGTATGTTTTCGAACCAATTACGTGTTACGTGGTAGCACAATAAATGTTGTAATCGTTTCAACATTGGTATCAGAGCATGATTACTTGTTGATTCGCCTTTAACATGCTAGATTAATTTATGTGCATGTTGCGATTTTTTCCGGATACATGAACGAGACCCATTACAAAAATTTGAAATTCATTGAGCATGTTTTTTGAAAAATAATTATATAGTTTTGTTCTCCTATGGTTGAGGATGAACTCCATAAAATTTCGTGATTTTTGGATGCATGATTTGTGAGAAATCACGATTTTATTTTTCAAGAAAATTGTGGTTTTTTCGAGTTTTGGGACTCAAATTCGGAGCATGATATTCTGTTTTTATCATGATCGGTTGGTACATAATTAATCTATGTCGAATAAGCTTTCCAACGATATATCGTACGCATTATTTGGCTTAAAAATGAGAGAGATATGACCTTTGAAAGTTGGCATCGCGACAAGGCGGCGCTGAGAAAATTAGGGTTTTCCTATGAAGAAGATGAACAGTGTTACACGCGTACCACGCGCCCAAGCCGAGCCGCAGACGCGCTCCACGCGCCAAGAAGCGTCTCACGCCCGAGTCACGCGCCGAGTCAGCCGACCACGCGCCGCACGCGCGCAAGCCGCGCCGTGATGAGTCGTCACGCGCTCCACGCGCCAGCAAGGCAGCGGCCACGCGCGCGTGCTTCACACTCGCCTGCTCCAAGAACCGCTGCGCTGTCCCACACGCACGGTGGCGCGTGGAGGCGCGTGCGGACTGTTTTTTGGCTGGTGTTTTTTCATCGCCGGCGAGTGGAGCCTTGTCGTGCCTTCTGAAAATTTTCAATGGTGTTGAATTACCTTTATACTCTCTGTGTGTGTTCTATTTAATTTTTAAACGACTTTTTCTATGAAAAATTAACTTTAAAATTTTGATTTATACACACAAAATTTTTTATTTAATTTCAGAGGGTATATTAGGGTTAAATTTACTGTTTGTCATCTTTTTAAGAATTTATCTCTCGATTTTTGGTCATTAGTGACTATTTTTGTGGTACTTTTGTGGTTTCCAAAAATACGAATAATGCGTAAATATTATTTTTTGTACTTCGTGAGTAGCAATAAATATTTTTGGAGAGTTATATGACATAGATAAATTATATCTAATTTGTTACATGCTTGCCTTGATTTGTGTTATGGTTTAAATATACTTTTGAGGTATATTTGTTGGATTTTTGGTAAATCCACACTTTTAAACCATTTATATTTTCAAGGCCCTTGTCGCCCATTTTCCTTGGGAGGAGAATGTGGCCTATTCATCCATTTTATTACCCTTTAACTTGTTATTTGAGCATGCTAGTTTTAGGTTAAATGGATGGATATTAGATTGGCATTCTAAAGAAACTTATGTTTAATGTGTTTACTCTTGTTTTAAGAAAATTCTTTTGAGAATAATGTGTTGTGCGGCATCTCCATTTGTTTTATTGGAGTAGTTTGTAGTAGGATTCTCAAAGATGTTGTATTCTACTATTTCCCTGTATATTTTCAGAAAGCCTTGTACGGGGATGTAATTTCGCACGCACATTATTCAAGACAGAATTTTCTTAGCATAAGTTATTAGAATGCCAATGAGGCTCAATGGAGTCTTTGCACACTTTATTGCATGGTGCAATTTTATATTATTCTAAATTATCATGTGGATGATTTATTATATTGTGGCTTATATGATGATGAAATTTATTGCGAAAAATTACTTGAAAAATATTTTTCCCAACTCACATACATGGGAGATGATTACGAGCTTAGCAGATTTTCGATTTCATGATGTGAGGAAGGATTATGTTTTTCATTTGAATTTTTTGAAATAAATAGAAGGATGTATAATTAATGTCTTTTCCTTGCGCAATCTAATGTAGTGAATAGAATGGCCTCCAAGAATGTCATAGCTGATCTCGTTAAGGGTGAGAAACTTAACGAAGATAATTATGACGTTTGGCACAAAAAGATGAAATTCATGCTGAACGAACAAGAGCTCGAGGAGCACTTGACCAAGAAGATGGTCGCGCCAACTGAGGCGCAACCCCTAAGAGACCACACTGCCTACCAGAAGTGGAATCAGAAAGATCGTAGTGCGCGCTACACCTTGTTGAGCAGCTTGCAAAATGATCTAATTGGGCAGTACGATGAACTTCCAACTTGCAAAGCTTTATGGGAGCAGCTCAAGTTTTCTTTTGGTGGAACCTCAACTACGCGGCTTCGTAGCCTTGTGATTAAGTTTGAGGAGTACACAAAAGACCCTAAACATACCATGAGTGAACATCTAAGGGTGATGTCCAATATGATTGGTAAGCTAAGGGATGCTGGACATGCGCTCACAGATGAGCAGCAAGTCAGAGCTGTCATAAGGTCCCTTCCTGCCTCATGGGCCAATATGAAACAGATATTGACCCACAGTGAAAACATCAAGAACTTTTCTGATGTTTCACAGCATGTCATCCTTGAGGACGAGACTCGAGATACTGACAAGACCCTTGCTTATGTCGCCCAAGGGGGATCGCGCAATGCAAATGGCAAGCGCGGAAGACAAAGTAAGAAAGGTAAGAAAGGCGAGGCTAGCACTTCTGCGCCAAAGGAAGGAAAAATGAAGAAACGCAATAGAGGAAAACGTGGTGGGAAAAAGGATCTGTCTAAAGTTAAATGCTTCAACTGTCAACAGAAAGGACACTTCGCTCGTGATTGCACTGAGCCGAAGAAGGTACTTTCTGAATCTTTCTCTCAGTTATATGTTTCATCACATGTGATGGTTGCTCATTCCCAACCTGTGTGGTTTGTGGATACAGGTGCAACAAAACATGTAGCACGTGATCGAGAGGGGTTCGTAGATTACCACCGGATTCCAGTGGGAAGCAAACATATCTTCATGGGAAACAATAGCTCCGAAGAGGTGCTAGGGGTTGGTTCTTACCAGCTCAAGTTGCGCACTGGGTGCACATTGATTCTAGAGGATGTGCGATATGCACCCACAGTTCGGCTTAATCTACTTTCAGTTACTGCTTTATTAGACAGTGGTTTTTCCTTTATTTTTAAGGGTAATAAGTTGGACATTTTTTTGGATGATGTTTTGTTCGGACATGGTTTTCGCATGGAAAGTCTTTTTCAATTGGATTTAATTGATTCTCAGTCTTCTTATTCTTATGTGGTGAATGATAATATTGTGAATGATTCTACCACCTGGCATGCAAGACTGGGCCACATAGGCCAAGATAGAATGACTCGTTTGGCTAGAGAAGGCCTTTTAGGCCCACTCGCAAAAGTCAATCTACAAACTTGTGAGGCTTGTTTGGCCGGTAAAGCATGCAGGAAGCCTTTTGGAAAGGCTGTGAGAGCAACTCAACCACTTGAGCTAGTTCACTCTGATATATGCGGACCTATGAGTGAAGGCACGCCATGGCGCCTCTTATTTCCTTACACTGATAGACGATTATACGCGATATGGTAATGTGTATCTGATATCTCACCGCTACGAAGCTTTGGACTGTTTCAAACGCTTTATAGCTGAGGTTGAGAATCAGAAAGAGAAGAATTTAAAAACTCTTCGCACTGACCGAGGACGCGAATATTTGTCAGATCACTTCAAGAAGTTTTGTGAGGAAAAGGGGATACGCAGGCAACTTACTATTCCTAATACTCCACAACAAAATGGTGTTGCGAAAAGAAGGAATAGAACATTGTTACACATGGTTAGGTCTATGATGGCGCAAGCAAACCTTCCTATATCTTTTTGGGGGGATGCCCTTTTAACTTCAGCCTATATACTTAATCGTGTGCCTTCACAGTCAGTCAAATCCAGCCCTTATGAGCTTTGGAATGACCAAAAGCCAAATTTGGATAACTTGCGCCCATGGGGCTTAGCAGGTTATGTTCACAGTACTTCTCATAAGTATAGGAAACTAGGGCCTAGAGCAAAGAAGAGTATCTTTCTAAGGTATTCTGAAAACTCTAAAGGCTATGTAATGTATGGTGAACATCCAAATGGTGGAAAGACTGAAATAGAGTCTCGTGATGTCGATTTCATAAAGAATGATTTTCCTAGCATTGGAGACGCAAGTAAGAATCTTGACCTCTATGAGTTAGAGGAAGTTGAAGCCACTTTACCATCTTTAAGCGAAGGTGGGGAATTAGTTCCTCATCCGGTTGTCGCTGAAGATAGTGTAAGTGACCTTCAACCTAGTAGGAGTATCCCAGACAGTGGGAGCACACCACAAGGACCATTAGGTCAACAAGATTCTCAACTGCGTAGAGGTGCACGAAGAAGAGTTCCACGTCGTCGTTTTGAGATTGACGGAGAAATTCTTATGTGCACTCCAAATGATGAAGACGAGCCTACTTCTGTGGAAGAAGCCTTATCTTCATCTGCTAGAAATGAGTGGATGGCTGCAATGAAGGATGAGTTAAGCTCAATGGAAAAGAATCGGTCTGGGAGTTGATTGACCTTCCGCCAGGGCGCAAGACTATTGGAAACAAGTGGGTTTTTAAAGTCAAGCGCAAGGTAGATGGGTCAATTGACAAGTATAAGGCACGTCTTGTGGCGAAAGGCTATACCCAACTGCGGGGTGTGGACTATGAAGATACTTTCTCCCCAGTGGTGAGATTTGCTTCAATTCGCCTGATCCTAGCTATTGTCGCCCAGCAGGATTTAGAACTTTTTCATATGGATGTTAAGACTGTGTTTCTCAATGGAGAACTAGACGAAGAGATTTATATGGCTCAACCCGAGGGTTTTGAAGTCAAGGGACATGAGCGCAAAGTTTGCCGGCTCAAACGTTCTATATATGGTCTCAAACAATCGTCTAGGCAGTGGTACTTTAGGTTTCATCATGCCATTACCTCTATAGGTTTTGAAATGATTGAACAAGACCATTGCGTTTACGTAAAACGATCTAAGAAAAATATTCTAATCCTTTCTTTGTATGTGGATGACATTCTTTTAGCTGGGAATGACATGAGTTCCATTGTCGCCACTAAGCAGTGGTTGTCCTTAACTTTTGAGATGAAGGACATGGGAGAAGCTAATTATATGCTCGGAGTTAAAATCATACGTGATCGTCCAAAGAGACTTCTCGGTTTGTCTCAAGAGACATATATCAAGAAGGTCATTGAACGATTCCGTATGCATAACTCAAAACCCATAGACACTCTAATGGACAAGGCGTGTACTTTAACAACAGACCAATGCCCAAAGAATGATGAGGAAAAGAATCGGATGTCCAAAGTGCCTTACGCGGCTGCAGTTGGGAGTTTGATGTACGCTATGTTGTGTACGCGTCCAGACATCTGCTTTGCCGTTGGAATGGTGAGTCGTTATCAGAGTAATCCTGGACCCGCTCATTGGAATGCGGTGAAGAGGATTCTTCGATACTTACGTGGAACCGCTGATCTCGTCCTGTGCTATCATGGTGGAGACTTGAGATTGAGAGTATACAGCGATGCTGATTGGGGCGCTGATAGAGATGAGCGCATATCCACTTCAGGTGGAGCTATCTCTTGGTACAGCAAGAAAAAGTCTTGCATCGCCCTATCCACGATAGAGTCGGAGTATGTTGCTTGTTCAGCAGCAGTCCAGGAAACTGTTTGGTTGAGGTCATTCTTACAGGCTCTAGGGGTTACAGCTCATGCAGATGAGTCTGTCACTGTTCACTGTGTCAATACAGCTACCCTAGATTTTGTAACGGACCCCAAATATCAAACACATAGGCTTTCGTTATCACTTCATTAGAACTTTAGTTGCGCAAGGAGAGGTGTCCATGAAACATATACCTACTGGCAGAATGGTGGCTGATCCTTTGACCAAGCCCATTGCTAGAGATGTTTTCCTTTCTCACATTAGGAGTATGGGACTACGTAGGTTTTGATATGTTTATGGCATCTTATGTACTTGACATTATTTATTACATTAAATTTTTCGTTCCTTGATTTGAGTTTATTATGGAATGAATGAATAATCTTTGTGATTACATATACATCCTTGTTGAGAGTGTCACCAGGCTCGAATTGACCCACTCACACGGGTAATTCACCTTGGCGCTAAGATAGCGAGCAAGATGAGACATAATTGTCTTAAGCGCCAAGTGGGCGAATAAGATGATACAGCTTATAAAGCAAACATGTCGCCTTAGTTGGAGCTAAGATGAGACCTAAAAATGTAGGTCGATCATAGAGTATCTCCACAACTCTATGTAGCCTGTTTACAGCCGAATGTGAGATTTCAGGCAGGCACTATGAGAGTGACTGGGCTGAAAAACTCAGGTTAGGCGCTTGTACAGCGACTAGACTTAGATTCGTATGGCGTATTTATTATACATTTATGTGACACGCCCTTGCGGGTTACGCCATAGCATGCAAATCATACTGCATGTGCTAAATGCAGACCGACAGTGGGAGTGATGAATGAATCCCTGCTTCGTCATTGTGTGAGCCACTTGGATCGAAATATTTTTGATCCTATATGGTACCCTTTTCACCTTAGACTATGTCATGAAGAGGATACTCAATGTCGCTACTTTAGCATGTACCCTTGGATCATGGATGATGCGGTCTCGCGGGGCATGTCTAGGAAAGCGGTTGGGTCTAATTGGAATGACATGAGGGCTTTGGGAAGAAAGTTCAATATTACATCATGTTGTGTGATTCATAGCCCGGGCGACTTTGTCGATTTTCGTTTCGATATGAGTCATGAATACATAACATATGAGAGGTTTAACACTGCTCACTATGAGGGATTTGAGAGTGTTTAATCTGGTGTAGTTGAACTATCTGGGGTACATACGAGATTTATTGGAGTGATGTATTGTGTTAGTTTGGTGATAACTTAATACAATACTCCTCAACTGGACATCCTTTCTCGTAGGTCGCACGTTCCATTTCCTGTATGAGGAGATGAGTGGACGAGAGATAAAGAAGGACTACGATTTATTTGCCCTGTGTGTGGGCGAGTGGGAGCTGTTAATAAATTGGGTCAATGGACCCATTATCCGCCCACTAACAGATAATGTGTATTTGTTAGTCTGGATAATTACAGTTAATTAGAGGATATTTATCTCCTAAGTGTTTGAGGTAAATACATCTTTATCTCCTAAGAGTTGAGGTAAAGTTAGTCTCTAATTGTATCTCTATATAAAGGCTAGAGATATCCCAATAAATAAGAAGTCATAGCAATAATCCCTCTCTCTATAGCACTCTCTCTAGAGCAATCACCAAGCTCTAGGATTTGGTTCGTGGACGAAGAACTCGACTCTAGTAGCCGTTTTTGTACCTGCGAAAAAGATCAAGCGCGTTGGAGGCTCGTAACAACAAGGATCCTACGTCGGAATTTTCGGAGACTTCGTACGGTATGTTTTCGAACCTATTACGTGTTACGTGGTAGCACAATAAATGTTGTAATCGTTTCAACACTAGGAATTAAGTTGTTCCAGGCTTTAAAGTACCCTTGTGGGAAGCTATTCGAGCAGAAAAGCAGATTTATGAATCAGCTGTGCAATTGGCCCAGTTCTTGACTAGAAAAGACACCTCGTGGGAGGCAACTAAATCTACAAAGGGTGAAAGTAATCCCAAAACCCACTCGTATGAGACTTCATCCATTGTAGGGTTAAGGAAAAAATCCATAATAGGTGATGAAATTGGAACTGAAGATACCCAAAAAAGTCAAGACACGAATGAAAAAGTCACGGGGACTCCATTGATGTTAGCAACTAAGAATCCGTCTGAGATTGATTAAAAAAAATAGATTCAGCTTAAATCTTAATCAGCTTTTAAAATCTGATTTAATCAGAATCAGTTTGTTGTTTGGCAAAAGTAGTTCTAAACTGGTTTAAATTTATAAAAAGTGTTTGGATAAAAAGTACTTAAATCAATTTCACTATGACAAAATGACCATAGAGGGCACTTAATAAATAATTTTTATAATATCCAAGTAACGTCAACATAACTTTTATTCGTAAATAACTATAATGCCCAAATAAAGGGTATGAGAGGAAGAGGGCGGCTATATCCCTCTCTGTGTTTAGCCGTAAGAGAAGAGGTTAAGAATAGGAGAAAAGATAAACTCCAGAAACTATTTAATTAATTAAGGGGTATGAGAGGTGTTTTTATAAAAATATAGGGATATGATGGTAAATTATATGGTCAAACCTGATTATGAAAAAAGTTACAAGAAAAAGTGGTTACAGAAGCGGCCAAAAACCGTTGCTATATATCAAATAACCGTTGCCAAAAGCTTTGCCAATGGTCACCGACCGCTGTTGTAGGCATATAACAGCGGTCAACCGTTGCTATTTCCATTTCAAAATTCGCCCTTCAAACTTATCTATGGCAGCGGTCATGGAAATGGCAGCGGTTACCGACCGCTGGCATATGTAGCTTCTAAATTCAATTTAAATGTATGGCAGCGGCTCAGTGCGCTGCTGTAGCTTTTTTTTTTACAATAATTGATTTATTTTTCATTTTACATAATGTCAAATGTACGGGAACGCACATTAGCCGCTGCTAAAGGTATACAATTTCTTTTTTCATTACTTTTATTTGTTTGAATATGTAACCCGATTAAAGATATTGAATAGTTACTAACAAAATTAAAGGGAGGGAGGCTAAAGACAAAAACTTGTAAGAACCTTCCCATAATATATACCATCAAACTGTTACATCCATTTCACTATAATCAAATTTTCTAGATAGCTCTTTCAAAAGATATATACCATCAAACTGTAACATCCATTTCACTAGAATCAAATTTTCTAGATAGCTCTTTCAAACGATAAGACGCAACGCAATTTGCAACATCAAGCGCTCCCATTGCTCGATTTATTTGCATTTGCCTCCACATTAGCCTGGGACATAATCACGCAAACATTAGTGTGCGATTCGGTTGACTCCTATGAAGTTTGTTCAACTTAGTCAGTAAAAATGAAAAGAATAAGTTGTTCAAGCTGTATTGGCTTTGAGTCTTAGGACTCAAAATGAATACAGAAACATCTAAACGTGCTCGATCCTGGAAACATGTTATGTTAATACCAAATTAATCTTTAACAATACCATAAATTCAGCTATGTTACAATTGCATGCATAAATATTTATGCATGCTCGAGGGCAGTTAGAGATTACCGGATTACCGGTAAAAGATAACAAAAAGGTTTGGTAGCATCAATTGCCCCTCCCAAGGTTGCATTGGAGGAACTGAAAGTTATCTAAAATGTCCATCAGAAGAATCCAATGCTAACAACCTATGTCCATCAATGTCCATCAATATGCAGCCAACTACATCTTTGAATTACATAGGATTTGGTTACCCAATCCGAAGTGACCGTTACCTGACAAATTAAGACCTCAACATCTTTTGATATACTGCCTTCTTAAAAATTCTAATCCCTAGAAAACTTTCTTCAAAAACTAAAGGAGCCCTTATATTCACTTGCTTGATAAACAAATAGGTGTTTGGTAAAATGATAAACAGGCCAAAAGCCTTATCCACAAGTACATTCACTTAGCATATAAAACACCAATTTACCTAGTTCTTTGTCATCAAATGCCCAGAAACTTTGAGTAAGTACCAAACTGTGATAGGATTCTAACCTATCACAGTCCGAAGCAAGGGTATGATAAACTTGTTACCGACCGTTAAACAACTATGAGGCAACTGCTGCAGTATCTCAGCCATGATAAGGACTTCCCTTGCATGTCTTGGGCGGAATTCTGTTGATTTCCTAAGATTGTTGACTAGGGTATTGAGTGCTATGCAGAGATCACACGCGCGGGTATGATAAACTTGTTACCGACGGTTAAACAACTATGAGGCAACTGCTGCAGTATCTCAGCCATGATAAGGACTTCCCTTGCATGTCTTGGGCGGAATTCTGTTGATTTCCTAAGATTGTTGACTAGGGGATTGAGTGCTATGCAGAGATCACACGCGCGTGTGATTGATGCAGGTTGTGGTAGATGCGCATCCCTGGTATGCGGGAAGGCCACATGTGTGGCATATAGTTCGCTAAGTGAGAATATGTGTCACTACAAAGAATTTAATGGCAAACTGATGCAAAACAGATATCTACAAATGAAAAAGGCCCTTTTGATTTTCAAAAAGGTATTAGCAACAAAGCACGACACAGTTTCTTGCAGGAAAGCACCATCTTGGAGTAGCGTAGTAAAAATATAACAAGTTTTATGAAGAAGTTGCTAGCCAAAACCTTGATTTCACCGAAAACTCGAATCGACCAGCGACATGCATTTTGATGTTAATAAACCTCATATTCAAGTTCTCGATTGCTATAAACAATTAATTGTGGTGACTAAACCCGTTTTGCAAGACAAGTTGGCACATGTACGATTTTTTAATTTGGTCAAGGAAACAAGAAAACACACACAAACACAAGCAGTCAAGCACACACCCATATTTTGAGGTAATACTTTAGTTTTAGTTAATATGTTAATTTTAATTTTAGTTTAATATGTTAATTTTAGTTTAATTTCAGTGATTATATAGAGATTTAGAATATATGTTTAGTTAATTTAATTACAGTTTGATTTCAGTGATTATATAGAGATTTAATAAAGTTCTTAAATTTTAGTTTAATGTCAGTGATTAAATAGAGATTTAAAAAAATCTCTATATAATATTATTTTACTATAATTTTTTATTGGTGAATTCAATATAATTTTTGCACCCCCTAAAAAAATTTCTAATTCCACCCCTAGGACAAAGATGGAATGTTTCATCTTCTTGACTCTCGAATGGGGAGCCTACAAGTGAACACTGAAGAACATCGTCGAGTGTTTTACGTAAGGAATGATGGAACTGGTATACTCCACATCTCCATCCTCTCCGAGAATCATCGTAAGTACCCAACTTGGGCGTTTTGAAACAACTTACAATTGAATGAATCGCCCATGCGTGGTATCAAGTTACACAGGGCAACATGTCTATGAACATGCATATGCATGTTAATGATGAGCGTAAAGCTTGTATGTACTGTTGGAATGAATTTTGACAGTAGTTTGCTTGAACTTGTACATGTTGTGTAAGACTCACAATCCCACGTCCGAGAGATTAGAGAAGTCAAACGGGTTTATAAGTTGGTAAGCGTGTTAAGCTTAGCAACAAGCTAGTAAAGTTGAACTCTCACCTGCACATGAGCCGGGTTTGGTCTCAAGCCATTTTAGGCCAAATTTAGAAATTCCCTGAAAAACTAGTTAACTAGGCACATCACATATATGTTACATGCAAAAGCCCTCGCGGGCCTACCCTTTTGCTAAATTTCTATTTAATCTTTGGGCAAATTACATCTATAATTCCTGAGATTTACTATAATTACACTCAGCGCCTATTAAGTATTTTTATTACACTCCACTCTATGTGGTTTGTCACCGTTTTGTCTATCATCCACTTCCGTTAGGGCAACGTAAAAAAAAGTTGGGACACCATATATTTAATATGATATACCAAAAATACCCTCTAGGTCTTCTCTAGTTCTTTACAGGCCAATACCAAGCCACCACCTTGTGGTGAAAACTTTCAGATGCTCTCCCAATTAGTAGGGACTGGCTTCTCCCTGATCTCCTCGCCAGTTTGGATGATTAGTCTACTCATGATTATGTGGTCCACATTTCCTTCAAGTTCCATGATTATGTGGATGATTAGTCTACTCATGATTATGTGCAGTTGAGCATGCATAGTTCAACATGTTGCTTTCAATGCAGTTGACGTGCAAAGCAATGGAAGGAAAACATGGCATTGGTGAGACATGTAGGGATAAGCTAGCCGTGAGGAGATCGGACCCAACCTCATTCCTTTGAAATTTTAGGCCCAAAACTAAACTCTAGGCCAAACCTTAGAGCACTTTCATGCCATTTTGAAATCTTCTCCGGCCAATAAGAATCGGAGCATGCTCACTACAAAAACAAAAAAAAGGATGTTTCTCGACGAAGTTTTAGTGATAGATAAAATTCTGCCGCTAAAAGTTGCCTTTACTGACGGAATATTGCGTCGTTAAGGTCTGTCGCTAAGGACATTTATTAACGGAGGTCCGTCACTAAAAGACCTTTAGCGACTGAAATGTTCGTTGGTAAATGGCTTTAATGACGGATCTTTACTGAACGACAATCTGTCGCTAATTATCTTTCTTGAATTTTTAATTTTTTACTATTTTTTGGCTCTAAAAAATATTTAAAATTGCTTTAGCGACGGATAATTGCCGACGGACCGATAAGAGTAGTTTTTTTTTTACAAATCTTTTATAACTTTAACGGTGGCCAAAATCCGTCTCCAAAAGTCATTAAATGCAAAAATCCTAATTTCTCTTTCTCTTTCTCTTCCCTTCGCTTCTCCTCTATCTCTCTCTTCCTCTTGGCAGCCGGTCGTCTATCTTCTCCGGCCATCTCCTCCGCCTATCGGCCACTGTAATCCACCGCCTCTCTACCCCGCAACCATGTTTGCTTGCCGGCGAGAGTTCCAGCAATTTCCCAACAGCCACCACGCCGCCAAGTCACCCCCTCCCCACCCCCTACCTCTGTCGCACCACCACTGCCACTACGCTGCCACATCACTCCCTGACCCTAGCCACGAAGGCTTGAGATTCGATCGCTGCCACACAACCACGCGCCACCGCCGCCAACACCCACCATGCACCACCGCAGCTCTAAACCGGCATTTTTTCCGGCTAATTGTACATGTTTTTTTACTTAATAATAATGCGTTTAGATTTATGTCTTTCTCATATTTAGATAGTTAAAAATCATAATACATGTCTGCTCCTTAACATTTACGAAGTCAATTTTTAATTGGTTAAGTGTTATATACAATTAGTAATGAGTGCCGTGTACGTTCTTTTAATGTAGGAAATGCTTCCCAAGCCAATTTCAATGAAGTGACTGTCAATCTCATGGATGACGACGAGCAGAATCCAGATGTTGCTATTGACGATGACTGAGTCAGACTTGTCTCCCCTGCCCTCTGGATATTTCAGTCCCCCCTTTTGGTCCATTATGACTTTGATTTGTAATTTTTATGCATTCGTCCCTTCAGTTGGGTGGATGGATATCGATGGTTTTCTACATATTTCTAACATGTATAAATTTGTGTGAAAGTAGAAAGCAAATATGAGATTATTGTGTATATAAATTACGGATTTAGGATTAAATAATTGCTGATTTAGCTATGGCAATTGCTTCTGCCTATTCTCCTCCGTTCCCGTTGCATTCACTTCTTTCTTCATTGTTTTCTTTGCAGCGCCCTCTGGCTTTACAACGAATGATGTCCTCCTTTGTCTGCAGCATTGTGTATTTTTCAAATCATAAACAGGATACTGATAATTGTTTCTTGCTTTGAAGCTCATGTTTGTAATCCAGCTGATTTCATTTGACTTGAACTTATCATAATCCAGCTGATTTTCAACTGAGTTGAACAATTTTCCTACTTCTTCGCCCTGACCCAAAACGAAACTTATCATGATCGAGCTGATTTCCCATTTTGGACATCCGAACGTCATCATTGTAATCAATGATAACAGTGATTGGAATTCACGATTTTGTGTGATTAAACCATTAACATCCAGCAAAGAACAAGAGTCCCCAGTGACGGGCCAATGCTGTCAGATTGTGTCCATGTGTATCCCCATTCACACTTGTAATTCAAACTCATCTGTCATGAAGCTTTTTCTCCCGTTCTCTGTGAGTGCATCTCTCTCTGCTCAGTGCTCCTAATGATGATCTGGGAAAGCAACGTATCAGCAGGAGTTCACGTGTGTCACGAAAGTATGATACCTTCTTATATGCTCAAAGTCTGGCACTGAATTATTTTTGTGTACCCCCTAAAGCACTGCCTTGTAACTTTATTCACTTTTTGAGTACGAGACAATGAACTTTTATTTTGGAATCTTTAGTGCATCAGGATGCTGCTTAGTGGCGGATAAGCATTTCAAGAGCACAATGTACGTTTGTTGGGACGATGTTTACAAGCTGATGATTAATCAGTGCAGTACCCGGCATGTTTAGCATGGAACAAGTCATTTTTACTTTCCAGAGAAACTTACTGTAGCTCTTCCTGGTATTCAGGTAAGGCTCACTCTACTGAACTGTTCAAGTAGAGACCCTTTTACTTGATCTTTCCGTTTGCTTTTTCCAATTTTAGGAAACCATTAGCATGAACTCTTCTTTTCATAAACTAAGACCCGAAGGAACAAGAACATGAGGCCGAAAGGCCAGATACAAATGGAGATAGAAGAAGAAAGAAATTCACTGCAGTTTAACATGCAAAGTTATTTGTGACATTTTTAAGAAATTATGCTGAATGATCATTCAAAGATTTGTAGGTTTAAGGTCACTTGCGTGATTTGTATTGGAATCTGGCATATTCAGCTGTCCTTACAGAATTCTAGTCTATTGATCTATCAGTCTAACAATCTCGCAGATTTCTTGAGACAGTTCTTTAGCTGATTTCTTGTTGTGGAGATCCGAACGCCATCATTGCAATCAAAGATAACTGTGTTTTGATTTCAGGATTTGCATGATTAAACCATTAACATCCAGCAATGAACAAGAGAAGTCCTCAGTGACAGTCCAACACGTACACCTTTAAAGTACAGTGCACAGCTTCATAAATGCTACACCCCTTTAGTTTATGCTTTGTTTAACAACCAAAATGTACTTTCAATGACCAAAATAAATGCAAAATCGCAGTCACGTGTAACATCCCACATAATATGCTGTCAAATTATGCCCATATAAATTTGTATGTAACCTTATTCACACTTGTAACACATAGTTGTCTGTCATGAAGCATTTTTCTCCCGTTCTCTGTGTGCGCGCGCGCCTTTCTTATTGCTTTAATGTTGATTTGGGAAAGTAACAGTTTCTACAGCACAAGATGCTGTAAGTCTGGCACCAAAACTATTCCTATTTTGGAACCTTTAATGCATCAAGTTGCTTCTTACTGGCTGATAAGCATTTCAAGAGCACAACATACTGTAGATAGAAGAAGTCATTTTCACTTTCAAAGAGAAACTTACTGTAGCACTCCCTGGTATTCAGGTAAGCCTTAGTCTCTATAAGGCCACTTCTACATAAACTGTTCATGTAGAAGCCCTTTTAGTTAAAACTACTTTTTTTTTCTTAAACTAAGCCTCGAAGGAACAAGAACATGTTGCCAGAAGGCCAGATACAGATGTAGATAGAAGAAGAAAGAAATGAACTGCAGTTTAACATGCAAAAATAGTTGTGACATTTTTTTAAGAAATTATGGTGAATGAACACCCAAAGATTAGTAGGTTTAAGGTCAGTTACGTGATTTGTTTTGGAATCTGGCATATTTAACTGTCTATACAGATTCGCTTTATCACTCGAATAATCTGAGATAATGCAGACTTTTGTCCTTTAAACCAAATTTGATGAAGGAAGGTTAATGCAATAATTTCGCATAGCAAAAGTTGCTTTAGATAAAGTGCTATCATCTAATGAGTGTTTAACCGATCACACAGTGTACCGTCAAATCAGAATCCCGTACCAATCATGCATAATGTCAGAGGAGTACATTTGCCATGATATTTGCAAAGGCTTAATGAAATTTAACATATTTGCTGATCCCTTCTTTCCAATGTAAAAGTAACCTATTAAATTAAATTTGGAACAGGAAGGAAAAACAACACGAGGGACCATAAAGAAATGAAGTTCACAAGAGGAAGGGTTTGTTGGCAGTTTAAGGGTAACTGCAGAGTGATCACCCGCAGAAGACTAGGTTTTATAAGGAACTTCAGATCTAAGAGATTCTCTCCTACATTTTGTGCACCACGATATAGTTTGTATATTGCTTAGGTGTATCACTATTCAAATTATTTGTCTGGCTAGTTCAAATTTCACTGTATGAAATGTGCCCAGTGTTATACACTCGTGTCGTTTCAGTTGAGCGAGGAAACTAGAGGATATACAAGAATATAACAATCCTAGAAACGAAAAAAAAAAAGTTGATTCGCTTTAACTAATATATATATATATATATATATATATATATATATATATATAGGATCGTGATCTATTGCTAGCGCTAGCAGCGCTAGCACCGTCCGCTATATAATGTAGCGGACGGCCAATTTTCGTCCGCTACATTATGTAGCGGACGGCCAAACAGCGCTAGTAACAGTGCTAGCGCTAACAATGGATCACGATCCATATATATATATATATATATATATATATATATATATATATATATATATATATATATATATATATATATATATATATATATAAACTGAAACCTTCGCTTAAAATTACGACACGTAGGATTTTAGAACTCTCATATTACGGCACGTAAGACTTAAATACTCTCATAATTTGCGACATGTTGGATTTAGAAGCATTCTCTTTGTGCCAAGTAATCTTCGACCTTCTTTGAGGAGTCTCAACTCAATTAACTGGACTCTTTAATCAGTAATTATCAACATAAGCTCTTCCTAGAACTTGAACTCTCGAGGTGGTCTCTATATCTCTTTTTCTGTAGCTTTCTTCCTCCACCCAACCCGTTATGTGCTCTCCCATATATATCACATATAATGCTACTTCCAACTTGCAATCAAGCAGAATAAGGCTACTGGTGGTGGTGGTGGTCATCTCCATGTCTCTATTTCTCTCTCACTGTAGCTTTCTTCCTCCACCTAACCCGTTATGTGCTCTCCCATATCACATATAGTGCTGCCTCCTACTTGCAATCAAGCAGAATAAGGCTACAGGTAAGTCACTTTTGTGGACGCTTCTTGAGAGCCTGTACCAATAACCCTCAAGTAACTTATGCTCATGGTTTCATTTGTTACTTCTTTCTAATTCTTGAATATCATCAAGTTTTGGTTGTATCATGCTATTTGCACTTATAAAAAGAATAAGGAAAAATAAAGAAAAGAACTTAGGGGCCGTTTGACATGCTTTTCTTCCCCTCTTTTTTGGAACAAATTTCCAATTTCTCAAGAAGCCCAAAAAACAGGGGTGTTTGATGGCTCTTTAATTTTTATAAAAGCCCAAGTTTTTAAAAAGAGGAAGCTTGTTTTCCAAAAAAGCTATTAGCTCTTTTTGAAACCTCTTTTCACGCGGCCCAGATGGCTTGACTTATGAGGTCTGGCCTTCGAGTCTTCCTAGCAACAGAAAATAAAAGATGGAAAAAATCAAAGAAAACATTAGGCGTTCTCTTCTCTTTGGCCGAATCGCATCTGGGAGTCCACAGCCACCGCTCTGCTCAAATTTTCTGGATCGCATCTCATCTCTCACGGGTCCACAGCCACCGCCTCCATCGCCGGTCACCGCCTCCGTCCCTTCTTTCTCCGGCACAACCACGAACAACTCTTTCTGGGGGAACATCTCTTCGCTGCGGAGCTCGATCGGCCGCATCGCTGCTGAGCTCGATCGGTGAAGAGAGGCGCTGTGGCTGTGTTGCTGTGACGGTGAAGAGAGGCCTGACGGCTTGGCTGTGTTGCCTCATTTTTTACGCTAAGCAATTCATTCCGGGCATTTCCCATTCTAGTAGGAAGCCATCACCGTTGACTATTCCATCCAAGAACGAACAGAGAGAGCTTATCGAGACTGTGATTGCTAATCTACCGCAGGAAAAGACGTCACGATCATCGACGGCGACCAGGATTTTATTCGGATTGTTAAAGACGGCCAAGATTTTGAACGCTTCGGAGGAATGCAAAGCTGCACTGGAGAAGAAGATCGGCTCACAGCTGGAGCAAGCCACACTCGACGATCTTTTGATACTGAGCTATTCGTACTTGAATGAGATGTTATACAACGTCGATTGTGTCGAGAGGATATTGGGCTACTTTCTGGATGGATTCGAGGTGAGATCGGCGAGTAGAATCGAAGGTGAAGATGAGAATAGTGGCGTCAGATCTACCGAGTTGATGCTAGTCGGAAAATTGATCGATGGCTACTTGTCTGAGATCGCCTCCGATGCAAAGTTAAAGCCGAAAAAGTTTTACAAGCTTGTCGTGGCCTTGCCTGACCACGCTAGGCTGTTCGACGACAGTCTATACGAAGCTATTGATGTCTATCTCAAAGTATATATTTAATGTTTAATTATGTAAAAATGTATATTAAAAAAAACCCAAAGAATTGTCCTGTCAAACGCTTGCTCTTTTCTGTTTTTTGAAAAAATAAACTCTGTCAAACAGCCGCCAGTTTTTTAAACTGGTAAAAAAAAAAATCAACACTCTTCTCCTTTTTTTTAGAAAAAAAAACTGAAAACTGACAGTCATACCAAACAGACCCTTAGTTTCTTAAGCTCATGGAATTGAAAAACATATTCAGTGATGCCAATTGGTGAATTATTAACTTTTTTTGGCAATGTATATATTTCGTGAAGTGTATGCATACGCATAATTATGGATATACATTAAGAAGATGGAAAATATATTAAGTGACGCATGTCGGTAAAAATGATGACATATTCCGTGCTTTTCATAAGAGCAAATTTGTAAGTTTATATACTATTAAAAATATATATAACTATGCAAGCACAATATAGAATTATATAAATCAACCTGATAACTATTATACTTGAGGCTTGAGAATTAGGATAACCAAAATAAGTTTGTGGATAAGACCCTGTGCATACCTTTCAAAAGTATTTTCTCACTAAATATAAAATACTCAGTATGCGTTCTTTTAGTGACAAATAGCTAAGGTTGTTCATTGAATCTGACCCTTTGTCTTAAGTGGATAGTCGTAGTTGCATTCATAAAGTTGATTGCAATATTCATTAGTACATATTTTAACAATAAATTTCTTTTGTGCTCTGATCACCTTTTTTTATTGTGGCAACGTATTAAACTTTTACGGGTTTGAGATAGGAGGGCCTTAAATAACCTCGCCATTGTTCTCGAACACTAGCTTTATAATTAGGAGCTAAAAACACAGTCCCCAGCATGATAAATCTCTTAGTGAGAACATGCAATTGAATGTATAATAGAGCAACTTTATTAATCTTTCAATAGCATGACATAGAGGTTTGTCCAGTAGACTTGATCAATGGCCAAATTTAATGATATGAAAAGTAGTTTTGCAAATTATTAACGTGTAACATAACCTTCAAAATCTAGATGAGGCCTTTTTCATAAAATGTACCTGAATTTACTTTGAACCAACTTTGTAAATTGTGTTATTTTAATGATTTTAAGTAGTAGTTATAAATGCTTTCGTTGCGTAACTTTTAATACTATTTTTTTGGGATATATGAAAAAGGACTTTGAAACTCAAAAAAAAAAAAATCAAGGTCGGAGCATTTGCTCTTTTAGAGTGTGAGTGTAACTTTTTAAGGAAAATGTTTTATTGATAAGCATTGCAGTTAATTTGCTCTCATGCATTTCTGCTAAAGTCATGTTACACAATGCTTTGAACCAATTATTTTTTAAGTTGGATCAAAAAAGAAAATTGAACATGACTATAGTATAAGTTGCGACAAGCTTGACAATGAATTTGAAAAATAAAACAGATGAAAAGGTAAATCAGTTATAAGAGTTATCTTACCCGCGCGTCACTGGTAACGTAGTGGTAGTTGTTTAAGTGGTACTTGGTAGCATTGGTAGTAAGTTTTGTAACAATTATCATTCTTGGACACGCAATGGTGGCATTAGTGTTGGCATATAGTGCTATGGTTGTGGTGGTAGTATCCACACCAATAATATGGTGGAGTTATCCACAAATATACCTACATAAAATTGCACGGCACTATATTGAAAGAATTACAATCACAACGAACCACGATAATGGATGACCAATCCATTTTTGCTTTTGTACAACATATCCTCCACCACTACCTAAAACACCTTTCTTTGGTGCTGTGAATCTCTCTCATATTCTTAAGTATGAACAAGTCTCGCATCTCGCCTACATCAGTTTCCCGCTCTGTCAATAGAAGTCAGCGGATTTTGGTACAGATTTGGCTAAGTATAACATGAACAACATAGAATGGGACATCAGGTTTGTCTAACTATGGCTACCAATAGTATGCATTTCCTTTTTTCTTATCTCTGTTCTTGCTTTCTTGCTTTGTAAGATTGTTGCAGTGTAAATATTATTATTATGCTCAACTATATATTAAATGCTTACAAGCCTTGGAAGAAGGACAAAGGCAATAGATTATATATATATATATATATATATATATATATATATATATATATATATATATATATATATATATATATATATATATATATATATATATATATACCATATATCACCACTATATTAATACTTAGCATATTCAATCGATGTCTGCTTTTGCAAACAAAGCTGACAATTAGTGGTGTATATGGAGGGCTTAACATTTGGTCCTTCAAACCCATCTGGACTACCATGATCCTAACAAGACTGAACATATTCTCGATGGTTCTTTTAATAGGTCATGTCGTCTACCTTTAATAAAATCGCATTTTATAAAACGGTCGAAAAAGCACATGTAATAAAGTACGTGTCATGAAGAAATATATAAGGTAACTATATGATATTCATGGATTTCCTATATTATATATTAATAAAAAGATTGGGTGACATTGTATTGAAACCCTTATTTGTTCGGCCAACACACTTTTATTATTAAAATAGACCATGCATTAAACCCTATCTCAATATTATTATGCAAACATCCTTTATCGGTAGATATACAAAAATCGAAGATGATAGAAAAGATTACATAAAAAAAGCATTTTGTTGGTGAAATCCATTATAATATTTATTTTTTCTTAGTAGCAGTTCTAGATGATAGAATAGTGGAACCGAAATATAAGCTAATAGGATCTCTGTGTTTTAAACAAATATTATCAATATGATTGTTCTTATTTAAAAGATTGTCTTGGAAAATATTATCTAGAATTCGTATCACTAAGCTAAAGTATATGTTACGTGCAACCCGTGCATTTGCACGGGTCCATTGGCCAGTATTCATAAAGCATAAATACCCACAAAGTAAAGTGCAATGCTTGTTTGGAACCTAATACTATGCCTCAAAAGAGTCTATATAATGATTGTTTAATGGTAAAATTGCTCCTCAAAGCCTAACAATTGCCATGGATCCCACAGTTGGTGATGGAAAACATGAGCTCAACAGGAAGCTCTATGATGCTCCGCTAAAGGAAGAGGAAGACGAGGTAACTGAGCTCTGTGAAAATATTCCACAAGGCCCATTGCACCTATTAACCATTCACGGTGACACCGTCCTCCATATGGCCACTTGTACTAAACAAGAGGATTTAGTATGCAACTTGCTGCGCATGCGTCAGTTGTCCGAACACCATTCTGACAAGCTGACGCATCAAAATAAAATTGGAAATACTATATACTTCACGAGGCAGCTACTTCTGACAGAATGGTACCAGCTGCAGAGAAAATGCTGGGCATGGCACCAGATTTGCTAAGTGCTCGCAACGATAATGGAGAGACGGCTCTATTTCGTGCAGCACGTTTTGGAAAAAAAGGCAATGTTCGAGTTTCTTGCTAGCGAAGTCAATAAGAAGGCTAACTTAAGTGAGTCTGATCTATTGCCATTTCATCAGAGGGACGATGAGACCACCATACTTCACATTTCCATCCTTTGTATGATTCTTTTTTGCTAGCGAAGTCAAGTGTATATATGTATGATTCTTTTTTGGGTCATGTCGCTATTGTCACTGCAATTTAAAGTCCGTTGGCCGTTTTCTACAGATAATAAGCCTAACGTGTTTATTATCAAGTCATTAAACTTTCATAATGCACTCGGATATTGTAGCTTCGTGCAACTTGTGAGATTCTTTATACATTCTTATCTTTTCTGTGGAATGGAAAACAGACTTGGCCCTTCTGATTGCTAAGAGGTAGGAATATTTAGTAGATAAACAAGATCGAGATGGTATGACTGGTCTTCAACTTCTTTCCTGCGACAATTCAGCATTTAGAAGGCGGACCAAAGGAAATTATCCCAAGGAACTCTTCTACTACTGTATGACACTTAAACTTTTCCACGTGCACAGAAAGTCATTTGAGTTGATGACTTTGAAAATGCCAATGCTAACTGATACATAATTCAATTCTCTCTGGTATTGATTAGATTATTAACAGATGATGCAATTTGTTTCTTCCCTGTTAATTGATTCTAAGCTAAAAATTTCAAAACTGTGTGCTCAGGTATTTCAGCTGAGGATACTACTATGGAAACTGTGTGCTCAGGTAATTCAAACTGAGGATACTACTAGGCAAACTGGAGAAGGTAAAATGCCACACCAAGTTACCCAGAAAACACTCACGATGTCCAAGTCTTTAACTCTGATTGAAGTACCGTCACACTAACAACCACTGGAGACCGAGCAAGCAAGAAGGAACAATGAAAACAGTCACGCATATTAGTATTTGGTCAACAAATTCTTTCCAGCCTTATAATAAGCGTTTTAAACATTTTGACAACCTAAACTGTCTCAAACCAAGATGATTCATGAAGTTGCACATTCTAAAGAAAATGACCTAAAAACCTTGATTCAAGGCTAATTTAGGTGTAATTGCCACATTTATGGAACCTCAGTGTTGAATGTGACTGAAAATTTCCATACTCAAGGACACCAATTGCATTCTATTTCACTTCCAATTTAGACTAATATTGTGAATTCTCTTTCTTGGAATTAAGTTGTTCCAGGCTTTAGAGTACCTTGTGGGGAGATATTCGAGCAGAAAAGCAGAGATATGAATCAGCTGTGCAACTGGCCGAGTTCTTGATTGGAAAAGACACCTCGTGGGAGGCAACTAAATCTACAAAGGGTGAAAGTAATCCCAAGACCCACAAATATGCGAGTTCATCCACTGTTCTTCAGCACCAAGATCATGTAGGTTCAAGGGAAAAATCCCCAACAGGTGAATTGGAACTGAAGATGCCCTTCCTTTTGGGAATCCCCAAAAAAGTCAAGACACGAATGAAAAAGTCGAGGGGACTCCATTGATATTAGCAACTGAACATGGTTGTACAGAGATTGTTGAGGCAATACTAAACAAGTATCCTCAGGCAGTAGAGCATGTTGATGGCGAAGGGCGTAACATTTTACATCTAGCAATCGAGCATCGGCACAAACAGATTTTCGATAAAGTGGAGGGAATGGGTTTTCCCGTGATGATTAAGCTAATAAGAAAGCTTGACAACAATGGGAACACCATACTGCACAATGTTGGCAAAAAGAAAGACGCTCAAGGAGCAGAAGACATGCGAAGCCCTGCTTTGCTATTGCGAGACGATTTGCTCTTGTATGAGGTGCATTCTCCTGATTCATAACTCCAATTGTCTCCACATGCACACGAATTATTATGCGCGCATGTCGTATTTCATAGCATAACAGCATAGAACTTGCATTAAGCTTCAAGCACCTTGCTGTGTTTTCTTGCATGATACGCCCTCCGTCCCATTATGCGAGTCCTTCTTCCTTTTTTGGGAAGTTTGACCACTTGACTCCCCTTCATCAAGGTTTCTACTGAATTACATGATCTTCTGCATTACACCTTTAATATGCAAGGACAAGAAAAGTTGTATATAAAATGTTTGACTGTCAAAGGAGGACTGAGATTAAGGAATGGAGGAAGTACTACAACGATTAGCGAAGCAGAATTTTTTAGTATAATGTAATATATTGCTGCATCTGAGTATAATATGTTTTGATGCAGCGTGTGCGGAAAGTCACCGCCACCCAGTTCGTAAAGCACTTCAACCGCGATGGCAAGACTGTTGAACAGTTGTTTACATATAATAATGCTAAACTTCATGAGAGCGCCAAAGATTGGCTAAAGGGCACTGCTCAAAAATGTTCAGCTGTTGCTGTGCTAATTGCCACTGTTGCCTTCGCTGCAGCCTACATTGTACCAGGAGGTCCAAATCAGACAACTGGTTATCCGATCCTTGTTGACAAACCTTTCTTTGTCATTTTTACTGTGACAGACATACTTTCGCTCACGTTTGCCCTGACATCTGTGATAACGTTTCTTTCGATCCTCACATCACCCTTTCGGTTAATGGACTTCAAACAGTCTCTTCCCCAAAAACTAATGCTAGGTCTCACTTTTCTCATCTTTTCTGTTTCAACGATGATGTTGGCATTTGCAGCAATGGTTATCTTACTGATACGTAACAAGGAACGATGGACAAAAATTACTTTGTACTCCGTGGCATTCTTCCCGGTCACCATCTTTGCATTGTCATACATGCCTCTTTATAAGTCACTCATCAAGACTCTGAAGTACTCACTCAAGAACATATGGGCTCGATCAGAGAGTGTCTTGCCTCATCGTCCTTGGACTTTTAAACAATTCAATGTTTGTAAATCCCATGCCAGGGATGCCTCTAGTTCCACACATCCTTCTACTCCTCAAACTACCCGATATCCCGTTTGAAAAGTCCGAAAGAAATTGGGAAATTAAAGATTGGTGAGTATGGAGTGCTGTGTGTTATCTTGTGTGTATGGTAGTGTGATTTGTGTGTATGGTAGTGTGATGTATGTGTTACATAGTATGGTTCCCAATATCTAGATTGTATCGATGTTAGAGTTGACTAGTGTTTATGGACAATATGAATCTTTGACTGAAGAATGTTCTTAACTTGTGAAAATGTACCTAAAGAAATTGGAAACAAACATGACCTTGATATATCAAAGTTCAATATTTCAGCTGATAATATGATTAAGATTCAACATCATATGATAATAATCCTCTTATCAATAATACAATGTCTAACTCTTTAAATATGTTACCTCGAGCTAGTGGTGTTAATGGGCCGGTCTTGGACCGGGCCAGGCCGGGTCCAGTGGGCCTAAGTGGAAGCCTGGGCCATTCGGGCTTAGGGCCATGACAAGCGGCCGGGCCCAAGACTGGGATATCGAGGCCTTGTCCCAGCTCAAGCCCTAGGCCGTTTTTTTTTTAATTCCATATTTTGTGTTGCGAAAATATTAACCCACGAAATAAATTTTTTGATGGGCCCTCCTTTTTATATCCGAGCTCGGGACCGGTTGCTTGTAAACAGGCAGACAAAGTTACCTATCTTTTATATATATCATTTTTCAAAAAAAGTGAGGAAAATTATATCTATATATATATATATATATATATATATATATATATATAGAACAAAGGAGAAACAGTGCCGCTTTGGTGCCTTCATGTCTGGAATGTGAATCAGGAACTTAAGAAGCTAATGAGACCAAAAGTTCAGGAGCATATTGCATTACAGTGGTCCATCAGCCCAGGAAATGCATCTCAATGAAAGGAACATGAGAAAATAAAATCTCAAGCTCCACAAACCAAGATTCTAAAAGTTCTCTACACTAGACTATTCGTATGTTCTTCCTTGTCAACCTAAACAGTTAGATCATGGTAGAAATACACAATATTTGGGCATGTTGTACCATCAAGCACACAATGGTTACAACAACAGATGTATAAGACCAATAAGTTTTTTTTGGGTTAATAAGAGAGTGACATAAAACAAAAATATTAGAGTTTTTACAGACACAGACTAATATCCATTGAGTCATGACAGCCCCATGACTTACAAAAATACACAAGATTACAAGCATACCATCATATTTACATTACTCAAAACAAAAACAGGAAAAACCAAAAGACTAGGCAGACAAAAGAGTTTTACTTAACCCGTCATTGGTTCTTGTAATTGAGCGTGGCACATGGACGACGAAAGAGTACGACCTTCATGTAAAAAATTAGCAGCCACATTTTGTACAGCAAAAGAGTGGAAGTCTGTCAAAATAGAGCAAAAGTCGTACATGATTAGTGCCATAATGTCCAGGATGTCAGCATCATCAGAGAGCTACGAAAGAAGAAAAGTAGAATTTGTCAATATAATTGAACGATGAAATCCCTTCTTTATAGCCCAGGTGGCTGCTAGTAATAGGCCCCGTCCATAAGCTGTGTATATATCATAAGAGGGAAAAGAAAACGTAGTTGCACCACGTCTATGCATGTGTGTGTCGAAATAGACAATTCTAAGACCAGCTGTAAGAGAAGATGGGTTTTGAGAAACATGGATGGCTAGGGAAACATTTATAGGATTAAGGCATTGACATGTTTTATTGGTGAGAGAAAAGGGTGATAAATGGGATTGGGGGGAGAAGGAAATAAAGGAGTAGTTGACACCAAATTTCCATTTCCATAATCTCTTATGGGTTGGCAATTTGGTTGTGGGATATTTCTAGGTTGTGAGGGTAGGGTAATGGTATAGGATTTAATGTTGGACACTGATTGTTTTATCTGTTGGATGATGACTAAAGGGTTAAAAGAGACTTGTCGGAAGATGAGGTTATTTCGGTGGGTCCAAAGGAACCATAAGGTAGTAAAAATATAAAGACGAGCAAGAATGAGCTTATGGTTATGTAAGGGACTTTTCATCCAAGTAAGAAGCCATTCGGTAAGGGAGCCATGGATTGTGTCTGTTTTAATTCCAATGGGCAGATCATACCAAATAGGTCTAATTAAACGACAGTGAAGGAAAAGATGGTCACTAGTCTCTGGGGCAGCTCCACACATGGGGCATGAATCTGTCTGTGTGATCGATAAGCGAGAGAGTCTGGTTTTGAATGGAAGGCGGTCCCAGAATAACTGACAGGTGAGAAATTTCATCTTTAGCAGAAGAGGTAGAGTCCACAGATTTGTCCAATCCTTAGGGGTATATCGTAGTGAGAAAGAAGGATGAGTGCTATTGCTTTGTATTTCAGAAAGCTGATTCTGATATAACATATGGTAGGCAGAGGAAACCGTGAAGTCCCCATTCGTTGTGTGTCCCCATACTTGCAGATCCTCAAAAGCGTGAGCAGAAATGAAAATGGTTTCAATTTTCTGGCATATATCTTGGGGAAACAAAGCACATAAAAATGATCAATTACAATCCCCATTAGTGATGAGGTCACTAACTTTCAAGATGGATGAGTCCTGACAGCGTGCTCTATTTAGACTCGAGGATGGGACACTAGGTATCTAATTATCTTTCCAGATAGAAATTTTAGAACCCGAACCTACTTGCCATCGGAGACCTTTGAGTAAAGCAGAGCGTCCTACTAAAATGCTATGCCAACCCCAAGAAAAATTTCCTTTTGATGGAGAAGAGAAGAAATTTGCCTGGATACAATATTTGCCCCCAAAGTACACGCGTAACAAGATCCCGGGGTGCTTGGGCTAGACACCAGCTATATTTAAGCAAAGCTTGGTTAAGTAGGCATGGGTCTTTAAAGTTGAGTCCTACAATGTGCTTTGCACCACATAAAGCAAACCAGTTGATCCAGTGGATACCTTTATGTTTTTCATCTCCCGACCACTAAAAATTGCTAAGGATCTGAGTAATTTCTTTACATACACCCTTTGGAAAAATGCATACCTGCATGTGATAGATTAAGAGAGAGGAAAGCACCAATATGACCAAAGTTGCCCTTCCGGCCTTATTGAGGAGACATGATTTCCATCCTGCACAACGTGTTCTTATTGTGTTTATGATGGTATGAAAATACTCTTTCCGAAGGGTGATGATGTCAAGAGTACTGCCCAGATACTTAATGGCATTATGCCCAGAGTAGCTTGAAACATTCTTTGGTCCCCTTCACTAATATAAGAGCTCGTCGTAAAGGATGATTTCTGAAGATTTACTAGTTGACCAGAGTCCAAGCAATATTCATCAATCAAGTTTCTCACTGTCAGACATGAGGATAAACTAACCTTTATGAATATTAAGGAGTCATCAGCAAAGAGGAGATGATTGATCGGTGGGCTTTTTATTCCTGCTTTAATGTCGGGGATAGATCCATTATGGTTGGCCGCGGTAAGGGAAGATGAAAATTCTTCCGCACATAAGATAAAAAGATACGGAGATAAGGGGTCGCCTTGGCGGAGTCCACAGAGAGGGCTAAAGCGGCTGGAAGGGGATCCATTAACCAGAATTTCATATGAAACTGTCTTCACACATGTCATAATGAGTGAGATAATGTGTTCCGGGAAGCAAACTTTTCTTAGGACAGCTTCCAGAAAGTCTCAATTAACTCTATCATAAGCCTTACTCATATCTATTTTAATCGTGCCCAAAATGGTTTTAGGATTTTTGTAGGTGCGGATCTTTTGAACTAATTCTTGGCCAATAAAAAATATTGTCACAAATATTTTGGCCAAGGATAAAAGCATTTTGGTATTCGAAAATAAGATTTGTCAGATGGGGTTTAATGCGGTTGGCTAGAGTCTTGGCTATGATTTTGTAGATCATATTACACAGGCTAATAGGTCAAAAATCACTAGGACAAGACGCATTTGTAGATTTGAGAATTAAAGTGATAAAAGTTTTATTTGCTTCAGATAACATGTGCCCAGAGAAAAGGAAGGATAAGACCGCTGATGTGATGGGTGTTGAAAGATAAGACCAACACTTTTGATAGACAAGAGGAGGTATACCATCCGGCCCAAGGCTTTAAGAGGGGCAAGTTGAAAAGGGGCCATTTTGACTTCTTCAGCAGTGAAAGGTTTACCCATAAGGTTGATCTAACGTTCCAAAAGAGTTTTGTGGAGGGCATTAATGGTGATGAAATTTCTGGAGTTGTGATGACCTAAACCGGGGTTACAAAGAATAGATTTGAAGTGTGTGAGAATACAATGAGAGATGTCCTTGTGTGAGGTAAGAATGGACCCCTCCACGTCCGAAATAGAGGAGATATGGTTTTTATTACGATGAATTAATGTATAAGTGTGAAAAATTTTGTTGTTTCGGTCTCCTAATTGAAGCCATTTGATCTTAGCTTTTTGTGCCCAGAAAATTTCCTCACAATCCAAGAGCCAGACAAGTTTGTCACGGTGCAAACATTCCATCATCTGTGCGTCATTCGAGGGTAACAGACTCTGAAAATGAAGTAAAATTGCTTTTGTATCGGAGATTTGGGAGCTCAAATTTCCAAAAGAACTTTTACTCCACGTAACTAACGAATTCATCATATGTTTGCCCCATGAAACAACTTTGAATAAAGGGGAGCCATATACTGGAATCGACCAAGCTTCCTGAATACGTTGGTGACTGTCCGGATGATGCAACCAGAAAGCTTCAAAACGTTTGGGCCGAAACAAAAATTCCTCACGCGGTTGAATAACAAAGAGAAGAGGTGCATGGTCAGAGACTTGAATTCCCAGGTTATAGACCTTGGCACAAAGGAAGCGAGATATCCATTCCGGATTAGCAATCCCTCTGTCCAACTTTTCATAAGTGCAGAATTCCTGGTGTCGATTATTGCACCACGTAAACATCGGGCCCACTGTGGGGCAAGTGATGAGATGATTCGTATTAATAAAGTGTTGTAGAAGGTGGCTTCCCGGGGTACTGAGGTGATGAAGTCCTGTTTTGTCTGCGAGTGTCAGGACTTGATAAAAATCACCGCCCAGAAGTAGAGGCAAGGTGTAAAGCCTAAAGGTTTCCGAGATATGGTCCCATGTGCGTCCCCTCTTAGCCAGATAAGGATGCCCATAAATCAGACCCAATATCCAATGAGGCTCCAGATGAGTTGAGAACTCCATTACAATCAAATGTTTATCTTTATGCCGAACCACTCCGTGCACATTATCGGTCCACCCAACCCATAAATCACCTTTCGTGCCAAAGATGCCAGAAGCATCGATTCCATCCGAGTGAGTAAAACCAAGTTTGTGAAACTTAGAGAAAACCGAGGACACCAAAGATTTAGTTTCCTGAAGAAAAACACACTCAGGGTGGTGATTGCGGACAAATTTTATAGCTGATCGAATTGTGAGGGGTTGTCCAAACCCTCTACAATTCCAGCATAGGATCGTCATTGACAACGAAGGGATTGCTCAGGGGCAAAACCAAAAACCCTTTCATGGTCTAAAGGAATGAGAGAAGATAGCTCACGTGGATCCGGAAGCGAAGGGAGTAGAAACGTATTACAGGAAGGATGATGGGCAGCTACGACAACAAGAGCACTAACAGATTTGACAAGGTAAGGAGACAGCTTACATCTTTTGCTAGGATTGTTAGGAGACAAATTTGACAATAGTTTTCTTTTGCCAAGGGCTGGAGGTCGTAACAAGAAGAAGTTGCCAAAGCAACAAGAATAACTATCATTTTTTAGTTTTAAATGTTTTTTTGCTAGAAGAGTAATGACGTAAATTAAAATGGCATTTTCGTTTATGAGGCACTGAACAATAAGAGATTTTTAAAGATTCTAAGAGCACTAAAAAAGCCAAATAAAAAGAAATATGGATAAAATAATTTGACAGAAAGGATGGTATGAGGATATTAGAAACTAGCAGTTGTGAGGTATCATCAGGTGACAGAGAGCGTGATCTTTTCCCTTTGATGCTTCTCGGAAAGGATTCAGCAGTCATTTTAAGATGGAAATTTGTGTCAGAATTATTAAGTTCTTCCTCAGTATCACTTTCATCAGGAAACTCCGAAGCACGAAATTTTTTTGCTGTAATATGTAGCGAGATTTCCTTCGAATCAGCTTGGTGTAGAGCAAAAAGAGAAGATAAGTCCTTATCCTGTTGCAAAGGAGAATTCATCTGGGTGCGAATAATAGTTTCAGGGGAGATAGTAAGAGTGATATCATTTTGGATGTCCTCCATAGTCTTGTTCTTTGCTCTTTTGTCTATATCTTCATGTAGATTTGAGAGTTCCACGGCTTCCATTGAGATATTCAGCAAAGATGAAGCAGCAAAGGAAGCAAACCATGGTGTTCCAAGTCCAGAGGCTAAAATGCGTGAGGGGCTGGGCATGTTTGGGCCACGGCTTGGATGTCACAACACTGGCTTTTGGATCTCTACCTCAGACGAAGAGCTTGGGCCAGGCGTACTGACCTTCTCTTTGTCTGTTGCCATGAAAGAGAAAATAAAAGGGGCCACCTGATGGGCCGTTATCAGGGAAGGACTTTGGGCCGAAATGTGGGAGGGATCTAACATACAAGAGGCCACCTGATGGGCCGGTATCATGAGAGTATTTTTGGCCCGAACTGAGAGAGGGATCCACCAGATGGCTTGTTGTCTTCGTTGGTAGGCTGGAGAGAATTGGTGGAATTAAAGGTAGAGGAGATGATGATTGTAGACAAGTCTGTCCATTACTAGGGGTCAAATTTGGTGTGAATTCTAGTGTAGGCTGTCCATCAGTTGGAGTCAAGAGGTTATTAGGATTTGTTTGAGAGGACAGGGCAGGCGCTGACTCTACTTGGTAGGTAGCTTCAGGGAGGGGAAATGTATTTGATTGTAAATCTTTTGCCACCAAAGAAAAGATTTCATCGAGTTTATTAAGAGATTCAACTAACCATGTGTCTACCTTTGCATCATCAAGGATGGCTCAGATAATGAGTGTATACTGTGATTGTCAGAGGAGTTAATGCCATGGCTGTGTGGTAACACAGATTCAATGGCAACCACCGGTGCGTGTATTTTGAGCATTGGATTTTCAGCTAAAATTTCCAGAGAATCTGAGCTGCTCTCTGATATGGGAGGAGGTTGGCAGGAAACCATTGATGTTTCACTTGAGAGTTCCTCATGTACGTTGATAATGTCTGTGTTTGATAAAGCAGGATTTATTTCCACATCTAAATCCCAGTCCTCGGGATTAAAATCAGAGAGATTATCATCAAAATTTATCTCCTGCATTGGATCAAATTCATGTTCTCCGTGGTTGGCATTATCCACAAATGGTAAATTAGGAGCTTGCTCCATATAGTTCCAAACATCCAGAAAATTACCTACTTGTTGAATATCATCTAGAACCTCGATAGGAGCTTCAGAGGCAGCAGGGGACTCCGAATGAAGAGATGTATTTGGTATCGCAAAATCTAAATCTTCACTGGAGGTAACTGAGGTAGCAGGGGAATAGGCATCATACTCTTGAATAAGATGAGCACCAATATCATCAGTGGAAATAGTGATCCTGGAGGTGCGATTCCAATCAGAGTTAGGCAAAGCTCTAAGAGAAGAAGTAAACATTGGTTGCCCCGGAATGAAGAAAGTCTCATAATTTGTGGCTCCATGAAGATGTTCAGTTCGGCGAGTTAATGATTCTAGGACTTCCACCAGTGAAGATTTGCAGTGAATATTATCGTGACCTATTTTACCACATCGATAGCAAACCTTGAAAATACGTTCATAAGAACACCACAGAGTAGCACAACCCATTCCATCTAGAAGTTGGAGAAAGACAGCAGGAAGTAAAGGAAAATCTGTGAAAACTCGAACTTTAATCCTAAAATAATCAGTGTTAGCCACACGACGCTCTAACCAATCCAGTTCAAGAAAGCTTTCGGCTGCCCATCCTATTTTTTTGGCTAGATAAGCATGATAGCAGTCACTAGGAATATGGGATACCTGCATCCAAAGATCTACAGTAGAAAAAGTGACAGATGCATAAATAACATGAGGTTGCCAGGATTGAAACAGGAGGAGAGCTCTAAATATGTTCCAAGGTCCATAAGTGAGAATAAAATAAGCATCTTCAATCCAAGAAAAGTGAAATAGAAAAACTGAAGGAGTTTTCTGGACCACTACAGGGCCACGAAGATTCCAACATTCATTGATCCTGAGTTGGATTTTCCGTTGGGAGAAAACTTATTGATCTAGGAATTTACCAATTAACACATTTTGTTTGTTTTGTCTTGCTCCCCTGACAAGCTGGGTATCAAGAGAAACCAAATAAGAGCGTAAATCCACAAACTCATTTTCAGGAAGATTACGGTCATGGTTTCATGGGTTTGACATATTTTAGATGGGATTAAAGCTTCTAACCAGGGAAGATTTATTTATGCCAGGTTGAAGATAAAGAAGGCCAAAGGAAAGATAGGGAATGATGGGTTAGGTATATATTAAAGGCATAGGACGAAAAAGAAACTGCAATAATCTATAGGCTCATCATGTAAAGGCAGTCAGATGAAAGCAGATGCATTGGAAGGAGGAAATAAGAACATTGGGAGATAGCAAGGAAACCAGAGAAAGGATGGTTGTTCGACACTTCACGCGCTAGTACTTCTGATGTTCAAGATTGTAAGACCAATAAGTTGTAATGGGATAATCCATTAATTTATCAGCATATACTTTTCCAAATCAGCATCAAGATCATCTTTATTTATCTTCTCACCCTGGCCTCTTCCACGGCCCCTTCCAAATCCACGACCTCTACCGCCACCACGTGACCTTCCATATCCACCGCCCCTCCCTTGTCCACTATTCCAAAATTAATAATTAAAAAAAAGAAAGTGAGACATCAATTCGAAAGCATAACGCTATGAGACAAAATTTGAAAATTTAAAACAAGTGGGGTAGGGCTAGATTTAGGGCCAAAGGACCGGGCCAGAACCGGGCCGCGCTTAGGCCAGGCCCTAAAAAATGGGCTGGCTTCGGGCCAGCCCCTTTTCCGGGGCCTTACCCAGGCCTTTTTAGGGCCGGGCCGGATAAAATTCTCGAAAATCAAGCCCGGCCCTCGCTCTGGCCCAAGGCCCTACAGGTTAGGGCCGACACTGTTCACCCATAAGGCCGGGCCAGCCCGAGCCAATGTAAGGCCGGGCCAGCCCGGGCCAATGTAGGGCCGGGTTGGGGCGGCCCGACCTTTTTGGCATCTCTATACCTTGCCCATTAGTGGCATTTAGAACAAAAAAACAGATTAGTGCAAACATCATGGAATACCTCGAGCATAACACCTCGATATTCTTCAGAATTCATCGAAACGTAGCAATTCAATAAGCAACACAAATCCTTTGGCTCGGATATTCGCTTTGTCATAATCATTTCCACCATGGACTCCCTAAAATCCTCTCTAGGATCGTAAGAGGACATCTCTGTGGTAAGCATTACAATGAATTTACTTCCTTCCCTTCTTGGTCTTCTTCTGTCCCGATGTCTTGCTTCCTGCCTTTCTTTGATCATTTGTTCTATCTTTCCTAAACCACTGCATGCGATAGGATGGAGATAGTTGGGAACCTTTCTGAACTTCTGCCTTTGGGTTCCTCCCGAGGAAGAAATGCTAAGCCTAAAACTGCAACACAAGGTTCTACAATCTGTTACCGAAGCTTTTGCTTCTTCAGCTCTCTGGAACCTTGCATTCTTAGGCATTGAGTTGAGAAAGTTTTGAAGGGAAAAAAATCATATATGCACAATTGGAGAGTAATGCTCAGTTTTGCAATGACACCAAAGAATGGCTGAAACGCACTGCTACAAATTGTTCAATTGTTGATGTGCTCATTGCTCTAGTTTCCTTTTGCTGTATCCTTCACTATACCAGGAGGTCCAAATCAAGATACCGGTTATCTTACAAACGTATAGTTATCCTTTTTATCATGGCAGACATAATTTTCCTTAGGAAGTGCCTTGACATCCGTCATCCTTGTTCTCTTAATACTCACTTCACCATTTCCATTGAAGAACTTTGAGCAGTCACGTCCCAAAAAATTAATGCTAGGAGTTACTTTAATGATCATCTCGGTTTCCACCATGACATTGGCCTTTGGAGCAACTGTTATTGTGCGGACACATAGCAAGGAACAGTGGAGAGAAATTGCATTGTACTCCGTTGCATTTTTCGCGGCACTATCTTGTAGTCTTCTCCATGATCTCCTCGCCATTCCTGATAATTAGTCTACTCATGAGTATCTGGGTCCGCAGTTCCTTCAAGCTCCTACTTGATCACAAGCCCCTAGTGTAAAGACTTAAGCTAAAGATGATTGTACTGGCGTAGATGACATGAATTGTTTTTTAGTATTTCTCCATCTACAAAGATACTAGGAATGATCTTCGATTATCTCATCAAAAACTTATGAGCTTTTGATATTCAAGCTACTTATCTGTGCAAATGGTCGTCATTTGGAGGCAATAAATTGATTGAGCAGGCAAATTCCAACTCATAATTACAAAGATGACATTTATTTCATATAGCAGATGAAAACCCAGAAACTCCCTACGCTTTCAGTAGTAAAAATGCTGCAAAGGAATGGAAAGAGAACATGGCATTGGTGAGACATGTAAGGATTAGTTGTGAGTGGATCAGACGAACGTTTTTTATATCAAATTTTTAGTCCAAAGCGCAACCCTATGCCATATCTTAAACCACTTTCATGTTGTTTTCAGATCTTCTCCAGCCAATATAGAATCAGAGTATGCTGTTATTAGGAAACCCAAACCTTTTGTCCCCTCAAAAGAGGGAAACTCCAAAGCCAATCCCTTGAGAGTGTTACCCCTTCGGTCCTTGAGGAGCTCTGGCCTATTATCCTCTATTCTTCTGCATCCACTTCTTTCTTCATTGTTTTTTCTGTAGAGCCTTCTGGCTTTACAGCGAATGATGATGTCCTCCTTTGTCCCATATTGTGTAGTTTTCGAATCATAAACGGGATACGAATACTTTTTTTTTTGCTTTAAAGCTCATGTTCATAATCCAGCTGATTTTCATTTGAGATGAAGTTCCTCTTCCTGAGCCGAAGCAAAACTTGTTATGATACAGTAAACATGTCAAAAGTGTCAGGCAGCCCACGGGCTAGCCCGGCCTCCTTGGTGAATAATAACGGCCCTAGTCCATAAAGGCAAGGGCCAGGCCGAAGGATTAGAGAAAAAAGCCCAGGTTAGGCCCTAAAACTGGCCTGGCCCGAATGGCCCGGGGTTGGCCCACTTCCAGCCCAAATCTGGCCTGCCCGGCTCCTCCCCGAATTTAGAATTTTTTTTTTCTCCTCCACTTCATTGATGCCAAATATTCAGGGATCGGCAAGATTAGGTCTTAGCTTTGTAGTTTTGGATATTCAAGTGGAAGGCTTTGGGTAATATGGATTCAAAGTTGGATGACATTTCTCAATGCTTTCAAGTTGGATTTGTTTCATTCAATTTCACTCTATGGTTGAAATTGGCATCTTCATACACCACTGGTGAGTGGAAATCAAGATTAATTCAATCAAGAATACTCGCCTCTTCTTAAGGTTCCTTTACGCGAACCCATTGCCCTAAAAACCAATTGAAAATGATTGGTGTTATATGGTGTGCTTTACATTGTTTTATTCATACATAGTGACAGACAGTGTAATGGGATATTTTCATGTCCAAACAAGAAAAAAATGATGCTTTGACTTTTTCATGAAAAAGTCATGACAGTTGCTCTAACAAGCACCCACTGTCACTTACTTGCCACTTTTATTACCCAATAAAATTGTGAACTTCTCTTTTTGTTTCTCATTTGTCATTTTTGGGTAGTGGGGTTGGGGCTAAAGCTGCGCGTGCAGTTCATGCAAGAAGAAGTTCTCCACTGATCAGATTTTTTGAGTTATAAGCTAAGCTATAAGCTGTACAAAAGAAGTGGCGCCAACACTACAAGAAAATGTCATTTGTGACAATTTTTCTAGTGACAACATAAAAATTATCACTAATTATCACTAATTATGACAAGTACAAATGTTATCTCAATTGGTATGTCATTATGCAATATCTAATGACAACGACAAAGTTGTCACTTAATTTTGTCACTAGTCATAAATTTGGAAAAATAATAGTGACAATGTTAGAAGTGTTGTCACTGTTTTAATAAGCGACAGTGACAAAATTTTTATGTTGACACGGTTGAAAATACAAATAAATTAGGCGGGATGCAAAATATTGTTTCCCGATTCCATTTCATTTTAATCTCTAGGCATGATGCAAAATATTGTTTCCCAGTTCCATTTCATTTTAAGTCTTCCAATACTATCAAAACACAAAGACACAAAAAAAAAAAAATACAAAGACAAACTCCGTACGAGCGCCAATACCTTTCTCTCACTCTGCTGGGTCTACTCGGTCTCCTGCGCTCTCTGTCTACGGGTTTCAGCAGAAATATCAATTCCCAGGGTGTGACGGGAGGCTAAATTCCGCCGTGCTTTCTCAGGTTTGTAATGCACACTTCCTCTTTATCTATCTTCTGTAGAATGGAATTGGTCTATAGAATGGAATTGGTGCAATTGGGGGTTCCGATTGAACCATTGATGAATTGTTTATGTTAGGGATTTGGAAGTAGAGGTTGGGGTTGTGGGGGTAGGGGTAGGAATTTGGGTTAAGAGGTGTCGCTGTTGCGGGGCGATTGTGCACTGTCTCCGGTGGCGGCTCACGGCACGGGTAGCCGGCGCCGGCGCTGGCGGCGCATGACTACTGCGCTGGTGGTCCGCTGGTGGCACTGTCGCGTTGCAACGAATTTTCTTGTAGTCGTTCAAGAACTACTTGGTTTTCGGCCAGTTTTAGCGAACTATCCAATTTACGAACAAACACAGTTAGGCATAGTTTTTAAGTGCCACAAAATCGTTTATGAAGGCCCCTTTGTTTCTTACAGTGGCATGGATGTCAAAATTTCTCAATCATTGACCTTAGTCATGCTGTTAGCTTAGGACATGTTCTACACTGCTTCGTCTTTGGGCCCATGGGGACTCAATTTAAGAAATGCTAGAAGAGACAACTCCTTGGATATAGTTGTATGTTATTCATGAATTTGAATGCTTTGACCAGTCCTCATAATTATTATCAATGTAAAACTTGCGTTGTATTACAGGTTAAATGGTTGATTGGCTCAATTAATGTTGATATTTAGGGTGCAAACATTTACAATAATTCCTGCATTGTTAGTTATTACACATGAATATGAAGCAGTGATTTCAAATATTTTCTGTACCTTTCATACTTCACTTGTGTTTGCCTTGGTTAGAGCTTGGTTGAGATCGATTCGTTCTTGACTTGTGTTTGCCTGGTTAGAGTCCCGTTGAGATTGCATCCTGGTATAGTTAGGTTAATTTGTTTAGAATTTGTCAAGTTTCTTCAACAAGAACCAAGCTTTTGGAGCTAAGTTCGTTATTGGAGAAGTCAAACTCAAGCCTGATGAAATTGTGTATATGCTTAAGGAAGTCAACGCTTAGCTCGACTTTGTTTTTTACATCCCTAATTACTTTTCTTTCTTGAAACCCCCCACCCTCCCCCACTCGCATAAAAACAATAGAAATGCATCTTTGTGTGATAAATGCAACTTTGATAATATTCATTTTGAATCTTTCAATATGTTCATGTGTCATATGAGAAAGAATATTATGTTCTCTTCTTCTTTCCTGCCTTTCCACGCATAGTGCTATGGACCCACCTCCTTTACTGCCTTTCTAGGCTTTCACACATCAAGGGTATAGATTTTTTAACCCACCCTACCCTCCTCACACATGAAGTAATCTACTTTAGCCTTATATTGCTGCAGTGTGGAAGTGTATGCTCCACCAGCTCCCTCCAACAACAACTGCACAGAGCTTTTATTATGTCAATAATGGGAGTTTTGGCAATATTGCTGTAGAGGTAGAGTTATAGAGAACACCAGAGTAATGGTATTACACAGCAATAAAAGCTTACTTGAGATATGAGATAGGCTATGGCAAAAGAATGAAAAAAAGGTCTGCTTACACTTTGTCAAATACTTATGGTAGATTATACATGAAACTCCCACCCTCCTCACACATGAAGTAATCTGTTTTAGCCTTATATTGCTGCAGTGTGGAAGTGTATGCTTTACGAGCTCCCTCTAACAACACTTGCACAGAGCTTTCATAATGTCATTAATGGGAGTTTCAGCAATATTGCTGTAGAGGTAGAGTTATAGAGAACACCAAAGTCATGAGACTTTTCAGCGTAAAAGCTTACTTGAGATATGAGATAGGCTATGGCAAAAGAATGAAAAAAAGGGCCTGCTTACACTTTGTCAGATACTTATGGTAGATCATACATGAAAGTGTGTGTATGTGCGTGCATGCATTTGCATGTTATGGTTTTTCTTTTGGTGATTCTAATGTGAATTCATATACTCGAGCCTTACAAAATCAGCTAGGCTATAAACATAAGAATTAATTGGATATTGCAGAGGCACTCTCGTAATAGTGAATCAGAAACCGTGTTTTCAACTATGGAAGCACACAGCAAATAATAGGAAAAGTGCAATTCAGTTGAAGTATATACTTCTACAAATAGACACAGACTCAGAATTCAACACAGAACAAGTACATAAATCACTTGCATTTCAAGTTCTGAAGCTGCTTCATTGCGAGGACAACTTCCATGGTGCAATTCATATTGGAGGCTCTGTTCTTCTTCAATATGAACATGACTGTCACCTTCCCTCTGACTCTGAATTGGCTGCTCAGCGGTAGAATCCCTGAACTGATATTATTTGCCTGTTCCGTTGTGCTTGTTAATTTGGTAGTTGACAAGTTCACCTCTGACTCTGGATTGGCTGCTATCTTGCCCACTAGTTAGCTGAAAGTTATGGTTTTACCATTAAGTTGATTTTGGACTGTTGATTAGTTATAATGTCAGTGACAACGTGCTTTCTTTAGGATGTTGTTTGGATTCGTCTCATTTTTTTCAATAATATCATCTTCTAGCATTTCAATGAAAAAAAATGTGTGGCGAGTGAGGACTATTTTTATTTATTTCTTCCGCATGTTGAGGTTTGTGGATGTCTGTTAAACTTGACCATTACTTTTCCTGTCCTTTCTATTTGGTCCTAGTACGAATCTTCTTTTTCTGCACGTTGAGGTTTGTGAATACATTTTGAGCATGTTCCGATGTTTAATGTTTATAATGGTGGTTGTGTAGTATGATTCCTAGAGCATTCCCTTTTTCCTTCTAAGTTTTGATAGGAAATGTAATATATGATTTTAGGGACCTTTTGAGCTTGATGATAATCAGGAGTTCAAGAAAGCTTTACAAATGCAGAGGCAATATCGGTGTAATCGTCATAGTTGCACAACTACTTCATGCGCTTTCCATCATTAGAGTCGGAGACAAAGAAAAGGGCAGAGCAGAGTGAACAACGATCAAATGATTTGGCTACAGAAATGCAAGAAATGAGGGCTTCACAAAGGGAGACGAACCAGCTACTCCAATCTTTGTTGGCGAAATTGCGAACTGGCAGCAGCAACTCTTCCTCTTGACGGTGAGTTACTACAACCTACTGAACAATGCTTCCAATGTGTCTCATTATAGATTAAATCACCTCTTTTCCTTCTGACCGTTGAAAATGTTTCTAATCGGCCTCATTAGTCCCTGCCTTGCATTAGTGCTATATTTGTCGTACTGTCTCATTAGATTACCTCCGAGGACTATTGACTTTGGTTGACTTGATTAGTGAATTTGTAATCTTCTGGGCAAATTAGGGAAGTCTCTTTTTGTGGGTAATCTGGACCATTTATGTGTGGCTTTGAGGACTTTTGACTTGGATTGACTTGCTAAGAGTGATTAATACTCTCGAATATGGTACTTTTTTCTGGAAATTGAGTTTGGTTATAAAATTGGCTTGAAGTTTCCTAAGGTGAAAGGGAGTGCAGGATACCAATGGAAATATGTAATGATATGTCTATGTTTTTTATGGATTTGTTATGTTTTAATCAATATTTGCTACACAGGTTCCTCTCTAATATGGTCATAGTTGTCTTATTATGACGTCTTGTTTTGTAGTGTGATGATCATGGTTTTTTTTTTTTTTTTTTTGTGCAGCAAAAAATTATAGTTGGTATTGACTATCAGATATTGAAGACCAAGACGCAGCGACACGCTTATCCTAGATTATTGTACTTAGTGATTCCGTACATGGAACCCTTTTTGTTTGTATTGATATAAAGAAATCTTGTAGTGGATGGTTTCTTTATTATAGATGATTTTGAATTCAATTCTCTTACATTAAAAGTTTATTCTCATTATTTTGTAGAAGAGTTATATTTAAAGGGAATAAGATTTGATAGCATGTGATAACTTACAATTGTCACCGTTACCGTAAAGAGAAAAGTTGCTAGTTGTCACTACATCAATAAACGTTCGTCACTAATGTGTATAGTGACAACAGGAAAAAACCAAAACGGTGACAATGAGAAATTGTCACTGAATGTTCCAATGACAACAAATAATTGACACAAATGACAATTGTGACAACATATCGAAAATGTCACAAATTTGAATTTGAGACAACATTTAACTTGTCACATATTTGAGATTGTGAGACCATCACTGTTGTCATTAGACTGAACCATTGACAAGGTATCTTGTCCCTGGATCTCAATCCAATCAATTAGGAGGGTTCTTTAGTGACAACATGGGGTTCTAGTGACAATATTTGAGAACGTTTAGTGACAACAAAATGTGGTGAATCAGTGACAACTTTGACATTGTCACACTGTTTTTAGATTTTGTGATAACTTTTTTAATATCATCACTTATAATCTTTAGTGACAGGCCTATAGTGACAAATACCGTGACAAAAAAATTTTCATCACTATAGCAATTAGTAACAATTTTGCATTTTATTGTGACAACTTTCGTTGTCACTAATGACCAAAATTTCATCAAAAGTTGGATTTGTTTCATTCAATTTCACTCTATGGTTGGAATTGGCATCTTCATACACCACTGGTGAGTGGAAATCAACATTAATTCAATCAAGAATACTTGCCTCTTCTTAGGTTTCTTTTATGCGAACCTATTGCCCTAAAAACCAATTGAAAATGATTGGTGACATATGGTGTGCTTTACATTGTTTTATTCATACACAGTGACAGACAGTGTAATGGGATACTTTCATGTCCAGGCAAAAAAAAAATGAGGGTTTGACTTTTTCATGTCCAAACAAAAAAAATGAGGGTTTGACTTTTTTCATAAAAAAGTCATGACAGTTGCTCCTAACAAGCAACCACTGTCACTTACTTGCCACTTTTATTATATTACCCAATAAAATTGTGAACTTCTCTTTTTGTTTCTCATTTGTCATTTTTGGGTAGTGGGTTGGGGCTAAAGTTGTGCGTGCAGTTCATGCAAGAAGAAGTTCTCCACTTATTATATTTTTTGAGTTATAAGCTATAAGCTGAACAAAAGAAGTCGCGACCCACAGGGACTAAATAAATAAATTACCATAATTTTCCTTCAACTCATTTTTAACTTTGTAGCAAAATATTCATTTAAATCTGTGAAATGTTTTTGAGTAAATTCTATTTCAACAGAAAGAAATAGTGACTTATATAGTTTATATTTTTGCCGTGAATTATTTTCAAACAAATTAAGTATATCTAAAATAAACAATACATGTGAGAAGGTGGCTATTTACAAGCACAATAGATATTTTTCCTCACCCCTTTTAAAAAAATAAATCCTTTATATATAAAATTTGTTTATAGGAGGGCTTATAAACAAATTTATCTAAAATTTAATTTTTTTCGCAACACAAAACATGAATAAAAATAATTTTTAAAAAAATAATTTTTATTTAGGTTCAGGCCTGGCCCTAGCTAGCCGGGAAGTTAGGGCCTAGGGCTTGGGCTGGTCCAAGATATCCCCTTGTTGGGCCTTGCCCGGACCTGGCCCGGTTCCCACAGCCCGAAGCCGGTTTGACCCGGGCTTCTCCTCTGGCCTTGCTGGGCAGGCCCATGCCTGTCCCATTTACATCTCTATGATCCAGCTGATTTCTTATTGTGGAGATCGAAAGTCACCATAATAATCGATGATAACTGTGATTTGAATTCAGGATTTTGCATGGTTAAAACCATTAACATCCACCAAAGAACAAGAAAGTCCCCAGTGACGGTCCAACATGCACACCATTAAATTACAGGGCACACCTGAGGAACGATAAGTGCTACACCCCTTCAGTTTATTGCTTTGTTGAACAACCACAAAATACTTTTCAGTGACCAAAACCATAGCAAAATCGCAGTCACACGTAACATCCCACGTAATACGCCGTCAAACTATGCCCATAAAACGGATATATATATATACATATATATATATATATACACATTTACACTTGTAATTCAAACTCTTATCTCTCATTGCTCTCAATGTCGATGTGGGAAAGCAACAGCATCAACAAAAGTTCACACGGATCACGAAAGTCGGATACCTTGTTATATGCTGAAAGCCTGGAACTAGAATGATTCTTGTGTTATAGCTGAAGCCTGGCACCAGCATCAACAAAAGTTCACGCGGATCACGAAAGTAGGATACCTTGTTATATGCTGAAAGCCTGGCACCAGAATGATTCTTGTGTTTCCCCTAAAGCACTGCCTTGTTACTTTGCTTAGTGCATCAGGATGCTTCTTAGTGGAGGATAAGCATATCAAGAACACAAAATACATTGCGGGAGCGTTGTTTACAAGCTGATGATCAGTGCAGTTACCTTGCATGTTAAGCATGGAACAAGTCATTTTCACTTTCCACTGGTATTCGGGTAAGGCTTATAGTCTAGAAGGCCGCTTCTAAAGAAACTGTTCCAGTAGAGACCCTCTATACATAATCTTTTTCGTTTGCTTTTCCTAATTTAGGAAACCAGTAGCATGAACTACTTTTTTCGTAAACTAAGCCTCGAAGGAACAAGAACATGAGGCCAAAAGGCCAGATACAGATGTAGATAGAAGAAGAAAGAAATGAGCTGCAGTTTAACATGCAAAACTAGTTGTGACATTTTTTAAGAATAGTATGCTAAATGATCACCCAGAGATTAGTAGGTTTAAGGTCTGTTACGTGATTTGTTTTAGAATCTGGCATATTTAACTATCTATAAAAAAATTCTCTTTATCGCTTGAATAATCTGAGATAATGCAGACTTTTGTCATTTCAACCAAATTTGACAAAGGGAGGTTAATGTAATAATTTCGCGTAAATAAAGATGTTCTAGATAAAGTGCTTTAGGGGTTCCATGCAAAGCGAGAAAACATAGATTTTGTCATTGTCTAATCATCTAATGAGTGTTCAACCGATCACAGTGTATCGTTAAATCAGAATCCCGTACTAATCATGCAAATTGTCGGAGGAGTACATTTGCCATGATATGGCAAAGGCTTAATCAAATTTAACATACTTGCTATTCCCTTCTTTCCAATGTAAAAGTAACCTATTAAATTAAATTTGGAACACGAAGGAAAAACAACACGAGGGACCAAGAAGAAATGAAGTTCACAAGAGAAAGGGGTTGTTGGCAGTTTAAGGGTAACTGCAGAGTGATCACCCGCAGAAGATTAGGTTTTATAAGGAACTTCAGATCTAAGAAATTCTCTCCTATATTTTGTGCACCATGATATATTTTGTATATTGCTTAGGTGTATCACTTTTCAAATTATTTGTCTGGCTAGTTCAAATTTCACTGTATGTAATGTTCCCGGCCAGTGTTATACACTCGTGTCGTTTAAGTTGAGCGACGGAAACAAGAGGACATAAAAGAAGTTGAGCTAGGGAAACTTCAGATCTAAGTTTAACATGCACAATAATAAAATGTATATTTGTTAGGTTTCAACAATATGTCCGGCCAGTTCAAACTTCACTGCGTAATATAATTTGTATATTTGTCTTGCGTTAATTTTATGTCAACGAAGAATAAAAACAGACAAAGTAAAGTGCAATGCTTAGCTTGTTTGTAGCCATGAATATTATGCCTCAGAAGTGTCTATAAATTGATTGTTCTTTGCAAATTGCTCCTCAAAGCCTAACAATTACCATGGCTCCCACAGTTGATGCAGAACATGAGCTCAACGGGAAGCTCTATGATGCTCTGCTAAAGGAAGAGGAAGACAAGGTAATAAAGCTTTGTCAAGATATTCTAGATGGCCCATTGCACGTATTAACCATTCACGGTGACACCGTCCTCCATATGGCAACTTATACTAAACAAGAGGATTTAGTATGCAACTTGCTTAAGTTGTCCGAACACCATTCTGACAAGCTGATGCATCGAAACGTAATTGGAAACACTGTACTTCACGAGGCAGCCATTTCTGACAGAACAGCAGCTGCAAAGATAATGCTGCGCATGGCACCAAATTTGCTAAGTGCTCGCAACGATAATGGAGAGACGGCTCTATTTCGTGCAGCACGTTATGGAAAAAAGACAATGTTCAAGTTTCTTGATAGTGAAGTCAATAAGAAGGCTAAATTAAGTGAGTCTGATCTTATGGCATTTCATCAGAGGGACGATATGACCACCATACTTCACATGACCATCCTTTGTGACCACTTTGGTGAGTACCTAAGACTCAAGTGCATGTATGATTCTTTTTCGGGTCATGTCACTGCAAGTTAGAGTCCATTGGCCGTTTTCTACAGAGAGTAAGCCTAACATGTTTATTATAAAGTCATAATTAAGCTTTCATAATGCACTTGGACAGTGTAGCTTGGGGCAACTTGTGACCTTCTTTATATATTCTTATCTTTTTTGTGGAATGTGACACAGACTTGGCCCTTCAGATCGCTAAGAGGTACGATTATTTAGTCGATAAACAAGATGAAGATGGTATGACTGGTCTTCAACTTCTTTCCTGCGACGCATCAGCATTCAGAAACCGAATTGAAGGAAATTATCTCAAGCAACTCTTCTACTCCTGTATGACGCGTGAACCTTTTCACATGTGCACTGGAAGTCATTTTGAGTTGTCTATAAGAATTTAGCAAGTCTTTGAAAACACCAGTGATAACTGATCTATAATCCAGTTCTCTCTGGTATTGATTAGATTATTAACAGATGATGCAATTTGTTTCTTTCCTGCTAGTTGGTATAACCTAAAAATTACAAAACTGTGTGCTCAGGTATTTCAACTGAGGATACTACTATGGAAACTGGAGAAGGTATTTCAACTGAGGATACTACTATGGAAACTGGAGAAGGTAAAATGCCACACCAAGTTACCCAGACAACACTCACAATGTCCAAGTCCCTAAATCTGATTGAAGTACCGTCACACTAACAACCACTGAAGACCGAGCAAGCAACAAGGAAATGAAAACAGTCACTTCTTTGAGTCACGGACACTTATTAGTATTTGGTCATCAAATTTTTTCCCAGTCTCATAATTATCGTTTTAAGACTTTTGCAGATAGGAATAGTTGGTTAAAAGTGGTTTGTATGTCCATAACATGACTCCCTAACAGTTCTACTAGCTTAATTCCTTTGGATTAAACATTTTGATAACCTAAAACTGTCTCAAATCAAGGTGATTCATGAAGTTGCACATTCTAAAGAAGATGACCCCAAAAACCTTGATTCAAGGCTAAATTAGGTGTAATTGCGACATCTATGGAACTTCAGTATTCAATGTGACTGAAGTTCCATAGACTAATATTGTGAACTTCAGTGGTTTGTATGTCCATAACATGACCCCAATTGCGTTCTATTTCATTTCCAATTTAGACTAATTTTGTGAATTCTCGTTCTTGGAATTTTGTTGTTCCAGGCTTTAGAGTACCCTTGTGGGAAGCTATTCGAGCAGAAAAGCAGAGATATAAATCAGCTGTGCAACTGGCCAAGTTCTTGAGTGGAAAAGACACCTCATGGGAGGCAACTGAATCTGCAAAGGGTGAAAGTAAGCCCAAGACCCACGCGTATGAGAGTTCATCCACTGTTCTGAAGCAACAGCGTCATGTAGGGTCAAGGCAAAAATCCCCAACAGGTGATGAAATTGGAACTGAAGATACCCTTCCTCTTGGGAATCCCCAAAAAAGTCAAGACACGAACGAAAAAGTCGCGGAGACTCCATTGATGTCAGCAACTAAATATGGTTGTACAGAGATTGTTGAGGCAATACTAAAAAAGTATCCGCAGGCAGTAGAGCATGTTGATGTCAAAGGGCGTAACATATTACATTTGGCAATCAAGTATCGGCACATAAAGATTTTCAATATAGTGGAGAGAATGGGTTTTCCCATGATTAGGCTAATAAGAAAGCTTGACAACAATGGGAACACCATACTGCACTATGTTGGCATAAAGAAAGAAGCTCACGGATCAAAAGACATGCGAAGCCCTGCTTTGGTATTGCAAGAGGATTTGCTCTTGTTTGAGGTGCATTCTGCTCATTCATTACTCCAACTGTTTTGACATGCATACGAATTATTATGCGTGCATGTCGTATTTCATAGCATAACAGCATAGAAATTGCATTAAGCTTCAAGCAACTTATTGTGTTTTCTTGCAGGATACTCCTCCATCTCTTTCTGTGAGTCCTTCTTTCCTTTGTTGGGAAGTTTAACAACTTGACTCATTCATTACACCTTTAATATGCAAGAGGGATAAAGCAATTAAGAACAAGAAAAGACTATATAAAATGTTTGACTGTCAAAGGAGGACTCAGATTAAGGAATGGAGGAAGTACTACAACGATAAGCGAAGCAGAGTTTTTGGGTATAATATAATATATTGTTGCATCTGAGTATAATATATTTTGATGCAGCGTGTGCAGAAAGTCACCGCCACCAATTTCGTTAAGCACTTCAACGACAATGACGAGACTGCTGAAGAGTTATTTGCAGATAGTAATGCTAAAATTCGTGAGAATGCCAAAGAATGGCTAAAAGGGACTGCTGAAAATTGTTCAATTGTTGCTGTTCTAATTGCCACCGTTGCCTTTGCTGCAGCCTACACTGTACCAGGAGGTCCAAATCAAACAACTGGTTATCCGATCCTTGTTGACAAACCTTTCTTTGTAATTTTCACTATGACAGACGTACTTTCCCTCACGTTTGCCTTGACATCGGTGATAACGTTTCTTTCAATCCTCACATCATCCTTTCAGTTAAAAGACTTCAAACAGTCTCTTCCACAAAAATTAATGCTAGGTCTCACTTTTCTCATCTTCTCCGTTTCAATGATGATGTTTGCATTTGCAGCAACCGTTATCTTATTGATACGTAACAAGGAACGATGGACAAAAATTGCTTTGTACTCCGTGGCATTCTTCCCGGTCACCATCTTTGCATTGTCATACATGCCTCTTTATATGTCACTCATCAAGACTTTTCAGTACTCACTCAACAAAATATGGACCGTATTTCCTCGATCAGAGAGTGGCTTGCCTCATAAGCCATTCAAAGTTCGTAAATCCCATGCGAGGAGTGCCGTTGGTTCCACATATCCTTCTACACTACAAAGTACCCAATATCCCGTTTGAAAGGTCCGAAGGAAATTGGGGAAATTAAGGATTGGTGAGTATGGAGTGCTGGGTATTACCTTGTATATATGGCAATTTCCAGATTGCTTAGTATGGTTTCCAATTTCCAGTGTGAAGTGTTAAGTGTTACATAGTAATAGTATTGTTTCCATTTCCAGATTGCATTGATGGTCGAGTTGGCTGGTGTGAATGGACAGATATGATTCTTTGACTAAAGAATGTTCTTAACTTATGAAAATGCATCTAAAAAAATTGTAACCCAACATGACCCTAATATATCAAAGTTCAATATTTCAGCTGATCAAATGATTTAGAATCTGTCACATGATAATAATCCTCTTCTTGGTAATAAAATGTCTCTCTCTTTTTTTTTTTATATGTTACATCTGCCCATTAGTGGCATTTAGAACAAAAAAACAGATTAATGCAAACATCATGGAATACCTCGAGCATAACACCTCTATATTCTTCGGAATTCATTGATGCAACAGGTCAATAAGCAACGTAAATCTTTCAGCCCAAATATTCGCTTTGTCATAATCAGCTCCACCATGGGCTCCCTAAAATCCTCTCTAGGATATAACAGGACATCTATGTGGCAAGCAAAACAGTGAATCTAGTCCTTCCCTTCTAGCGCTTCTTCTGTCTTCATGTCTTGCTTCCTGCCTTTCTTTAGTCATTTGGTCTAACCTTTCCTGAACTATTGGATGCTATCAGGCTGGAGACAGTTAGGAACCTTTCTGAATTTCTGCTTTCGGGTTCCTCCAAGGAAGAAACGCTAAGTCTGCAACTGCAACACAACTACACAAGGCTCTGCAACCTCTCAGCTGATCGAAGCTTTTGCTTCTTTAGCTCTCTGGAGCCTTGCATTCTTAGGCATTGAGTTGCGACAGTTGTTGGACTTTTAAGCCATTGAAAGTTCGTAAATCCATGCGAGGAGGTCCGCTAGTTCCACACATCCTTCTACACTTAAAACTACCTGATATCCCGTTTGAAAAGTCCGAAGGAAATTGGGAAATTAAGGATTGATGAGTATGGAGTGCTGTGTTACCTTGCATATATGGCATTGTGAAGTGTTGAGTGTTACATAATATGGTTCCCAATGTCCAGATTGCATCGATGTTGGAGTTGACTAGTGTTTATGGACAATATGAATCTTTGACTAAAGAATGTGAAAATTTATCTAAAGAAGTTGGAACCCAACATGACATTAATATATCAAAGTTCAATATTTCAGTTGATCATATGATTAAGAATGAACATCATATGATAATAATCCTCTTATCAGTAATACAATGTCTAACTCATTAAATGTGTTACATTGCCCATTAGTGGCATTTAGAACAAAAAAACAGATTAGTGCAAACATCATGAAATACCTCGAGTATAATACCTCGATATTCTTCAGAATTCATCAAGACGAAGCAATTCAACAAGCAACGTAAATCCTTTGGCTCGGATATTCGCTTTGTCATAATCAACTCCACCATGGACTCTCTAAAATCCTCTCTAGGATCGTAAGAGGACATCTCTGTGGCAAGTATTACAATGAATTTACTTCCTTCCCTTCTTGCTCTTCTTCTGTCTTCATGTCTTGCTTCCTGCCTTTCTTTAATCATTTGATCTAACCTTTCCTGAACCATTGCATGTGATAGGCTTGAGATAGTTGGGAACCTCTCTGAATTTCTGCTTTCGGGTTCCTCCGAGGATGAAACGCTGAGCCTACAACTGCAACACAAGGCTCTGCAACCTCTGAGTTGAAGCTTTTGCTTCTTTAGCTCTCTGGAGCCTTGCATTCTTAGGCATTAAGTTGAGACAGTTTTGAAGGGCAAAAAAAGTCATATATGCACAATTGGAAAGTGGGCAACTCGGTCATGATTGTGTCACAAGCATTTAAAATCTGAAACATAAACCAAAGCAAAGGTTGGGGTTGCAAATGGGGAACATCTATATTGTTTAAGCTAGCCAGTGATCATGTTGTTCAATTAATTGTTTTAGGTGGCATGCTTTTGTTGAAAGTGGGTACAAATGGGAAGATGAGGTCCTTTAGGTAGTAAGATGCAGATTCCAAAAGGATAACAAATGAAAAAGTGACACTTTGGCTGGATTCACATGCCATGCTAGGACTAGCACTTGTGTACTTAATTGAACCTTTAATGTTGAAGGAGTAGGAAGGAGGAAAAAAGAATACAGAGAGACTGTATGTGAAGTTGGTGCAAAAGTACTCCTCTACTCATTAAGATGTGCTTAACCTGATTTTGAACCACATGGCCTCATCATTGAAGCTGTAGCAGAACCTTCAACATAGGCTGTTGTTGTACTTGGGGTGCACTTTAATGACCACTTGTTCTGAAGCCCTTCCCAAAAACCCTTCTGCTGAGCTCTTAATACTTTGTGGCCTATGACAAGATTAATTAGCTATTCCTCGTGACGCGACCTCAAGGTTGCCATAGAGCAACCGTAACTACATGAATGCAAACAAGAAAAGAAAATGACTCAAACGTGTATATATACGGATGTGATTTATTAAAATTCTTAATGTAGATAAGATCTGATGTCTAATAAGTGAACTGCATCTATATATTAAAGGCAAGTTACAAGGATTTGGGTCATTTTTCCAATCAAGTGGCCTCACCCCTGTCTGCATATTCAAGATTTTGAAATCTAGGTACAGTATGATTGCATATAAACAAACAGACAGGCCATGGTTATGATGTCAAACAATTTAAAATTGTAAGGCTTGCTGGTAGTTCTGGATAAAGCATGCCTAATTCGTGCTGCTTGTGCTTCACCAATATAAGAACTTTTGCTTTACCAGTGCTTCCCCATTTGCACAGTCCAATCATGGAGAAGATCAAGAGAGATATTCCCCAGCTAGAGATAGTGCAAGCCTTTGGAATGTGACATGTTCATCTGTTTTTTGTCATGATTGACAGATCTTGTGGAAGGAAACATAATATGCAATTCTCAGTCTTATGGTAGCTCCTTATGCCAAATTTGCAAGTTGCCAAACTGAATTACATTATTGCGGTGCATGTGGGTGCAGTAACCACATTACCAAGTGAAAAGAGGCCTTAATCCCTTATGAACTTACATGTGTTCATGTTAACAGTGCACTGAGTTTATTAATGCCAAACATATTGATGTGCCATTCCACTTGGGTAAAGTCTTGTCATTGCAGCTCAAAGGCTGTTTGTGCGTCACCCTAAAGGCGGATTTCTAATTGTTTATGTACGGGTAGTGCCGATTAAACAACTTGTTGTTTTGATTTATTTTAAACATGGAAATATAGAACGTAGGAAGCTACGTGTTAGCGTAGGACGATACTATAATTCAACGGATTTAACAAAAAATGTAATAGTTGTTCTCCCAAATGTTCCTTTATTTCTGTTAAGCTCCGAAACAACTAAGGGCTAATAAAACTCCCAAAATTATCTACTTAAAATCAGGAGATCATAAAGAACAACGAAGAAAATTCGTGTAGAATTCAAACATTTTACGTATATTTTCAGGGAACCATACCACTTTCCACCGGGGCACACAAAACTTTTGAACCCTAAGAGGCTAAGAGCATTCATTGCAAGCAGATTTTATCATTTTGTGGAGAAGCTTTCTTTGGACTAATTAGGTGCAGTGATTACATTAGGAACTAAAAAGAGTCTTATCCCACTAATTATCAAAATAGATTATGGCCATAGATCATTAGAAATTCCATTTCTCTTTTCCAACTCTGGTGAAAAGGGTTATATTTTGAGATGGATGTTCACACTAAAAATTCCAAACTGGGACCCAAGACAAATTTTTTTATATGAATAGTAGAAAAAATTCTATTAATTTAATGGTTTTACAAGAGCCACCCCGGAGACAAAAAAAAGCTTCGATTAGGACTGTGTCGCTTGTTATCGAGTTCCTTGATAACGTTTAAGACGCTTTTATGCCTCAAAAAGTTATTATCGATGCATTTTTTTTCTAATGCAACTTTAACAAAAATGGTGCTCACATTATCTAAAATAGCCAATACTAGCCCAGCCCATTTTTTTTCTATGCTATTTTGGGTTCCAAAACAGCCCATCATTTGTTCTTTGTGAGTTTTGTAGTTCAAAGCCCAACAACAACTAGCAATCAAAGTTTGAATTTAGGGCCCACCAACTGTGTAAATCATCACCAAACACCCTGCCAAATGCTTAAAACAAACCAAATAAGATACAAAATGAAAAAATATCTTTAGAATATGCTCCTTCGCTTTCCCTTCACCATTTCATGCTCCCAACAACCAAATGTGTAGTCCCAAAGTTAGGTAAGTCCAAACTAACATCAATGATTCTTTCCATATTGTACCTAAAAGGAAGAGATTATCAATATGGCAATAATTCTTCCATTCATAAATTCAGTTTTATTTGATTTATTATTAAAGTTATGTTTGTTACATTGATTTTATAAAAACAATTAGTAAAGTTAACTTTTAGGAGTTCAGTAGCTATAGAATACAAAGACAAAAAAATTATTGCTAATCTTTAAGTAGAATATGCTCCCTCAATTTCCCTTTGCCATGCATTCCATGCTCCCACCAACCAAATGTTCATTGTGCCAAGTTAGGTAAGTCCAAAATAATATCAGTGATGCTTTTTAAATTGTCGCTAAAAGAAAGAGATTGGCAGTAAAGAAATAATTCTTTCGTTCATAATTTCTATTTTATTTGACTCTGTGTCCACGTATATTCGCAGCATAAATTTTATGAAAATGACTTGTGAAGTTAACGTTTTATTTGTTAGGAAGTCGAATGGAGCGATAACTATAGCGACAAAAACGAAGGTGAAAATATTTATAACATTCCCAAAATACCCTTCGGCGGACATTCCAAGGACGTCAGAGTCCTTAACACCTCTTTCAGTTAAGATTGAGACTTGGAGAGAGAGAAAGCCGAAAGCCTGTCTCCGCGAAATCTGTGATATTGTGCGTGTGTGACTGTGTGTTTGGGAAATCGATGGCGCCTGCTTTGGCAGCGAACGGCGTCGTGAATCGTCCGGTGACCGGCCGCGTTTCGGCGGTGTACAGTGAGGTGCAGAACAGCCGCCTCGACCACGCCCTTCCCCTCCCTTCCGTCCTCAAAGGCCCCTTCGCCGTCGTTGACGGACCTCCTAGCTCCGCCGCCGGCAATCCAGGTCACCCTTCCACTCCGCATCCGACACGTGTCCATATGTTTTATACATATATATGTTGCTAATTCACTAATCAATCAGCGAGTCGTGTGGCTTGAGATGTTGAAAATGGGATCCAAGTCAGCTGTTTGTATATGTATTTATATACATTGTGCAATTAGGAATTTGCAAACCTTTAAGTAAGCCTAAATAAGGTAGCTAGTGTTAGATCCAGTGTTTTTTAGTCATCTTCGGTTGTTGATTAGGGATGTGTCGGTGTGAATCTGTTGATGTATACGTGGCTAGTTCACCCCTCAGTCAATAATGCGTTGTGTAATTAGTGATGTGAAGATTTATAATCTTGATTTATTGAGCCTATATCATGTTCTTTGTCTACTTTAAGTGGAGTTTGAATGTTAGAACAAAATCACTTGTTAGTGTGTAATGTGTATGTATCCGTATATATATATATATATATATATATATATATATAGAGAGAGAGAGAGAGAGAGAGAGAGAGTATAATCAATTTGTATTTGTTTCATTGTGTAGTCAGCAATGTGTTAATCTATGCATTTGTTTACCTAAACTCGCGTATAAAGTCTGATGAAGTCAAGTTTGAATGATAGATCCGATGCTTTCAGTATCTTTGGCTTCCTATGACCTGTTTGTATGCAAGTCTGCGCGCCGCCCTGGTGTGCATGCTGGTGTGTATTATTCGCTGCTAAATTAATGCATTGGTATAGTTTCTAAAAATCTTATGCTCCATTTGATTGGCTGCAGCTGAATTATGTACTCAACAACTACAAGAATCTAATAGTTATACGTTACTAAGACTAAATCGTGTACTTAATCTAGTTGAGTTTGACAATAATCAGAAGTTTTAATGTAACTAAATGGAGATAGGAAAATCTATAACTTACGCGTGACTATGCCTAGTGTTTGAACTAATTTAGATGGGACTAAACATTTGATGTTGTGTTTTTCTGTCTTAATCACTGTGGTTTTCGGCCATTGAATGGAGTTTCAGGAGTTTGCATTGTATTTGATTGTTTGGGTGGATGCAGATGAGATTGCAAAGTTGTTTCCATGCCTGTTTGGACAGCCATCGGCAATGCTAGTGCCCGGTGATGCCAAGAAGTTGGGCTCGGGTCAGAAGTTGAAGATCGGAGTGGTGTTGTCGGGAGGCCAAGCTCCTGGAGGACACAACGTCATTTCTGGAATCTTTGGTGGGAGTTTTACTTTGAAAGTTTCCTTTGAATATAAAAACTGTTGATTATCAAATGGCAATTGAAGGATAATTTTGCATGTGTTCGTGTAGATTACTTGCAGGATCGTTGCCCAGGAAGCACATTATATGGATTCAAGGGTGGACCAGCTGGGATCATGAAGTGTAAATATGTGGTCTTGACCCCAGAGTATATTTACCCATACAGGAATCAGGTAAGTTCGTATTGTTAGTTTTCTATTAGTATAGACCTATCACTGATTATATGACACACTTCAGTAGTTCTTTGATTAATTAATGAGTCGTGATCTGTCTGTATATGTGAACATGATTATGGACTAATGGCACTATGAGATTATATTGTATTTTGTGCTCGTTAAAGACTTGCAGCACAAAATTGACTGCGCATGAGGCGTACGATCCTCTCTATTGTTTAATGTGTTTTTCACATGCCACTTTAAGCAACAATCTGATTTCCCACAACAGTTAGTTTCGCTACATATCTAGTGACGGAATTCAATTCGGGCACTAGATTGATGATTTATTTTTAAAAAAAGTAAGAAGAGTTGGAGATAAATTGGAGTGCAAAAGAAGATCTTTACACCGTCCAGTCAAAAGGTGTGCATGAAACCCCTGATCGTGATGGTTTGGCTGGCCAGTTGTCCAACTTTCTAAACTAGAGGATGAGCCAGTGCCGTCTTCCGCCGTTGGATATACTTTTCAAAAAGCAGATAAAACTTGAATGATGTCACCTCTCACTGAAGCTGTAAATTGTAGCAGCTCTTGTAGTCTTGCTTTTCCAAGAGAGGTGTGGAGGTCCACCTAGAGGCCCCTGTTTTAACTTGTTGTACTGATACTACTTCAAATGCATTGTTGTAAATAATTAGCTTTGATGTACATGTTCTAGTCGAAGTTTATGAAATTAAGGAACAGCTTTGAGATTGCTACATAGCACATGATTGGATGATTTACTGCTTGCAGTCATATGATACTTTCTCTGTACTGCTTGAAGTTGCACTGCAATTAGTTTTGTTTGAAAGATAAACTGAATTTGTTACAATTAATTACTATGAAAACCCAGCTGCATATCGCTGAACTATATCATAATTAGTTAATGATAGCATGTGATAAGTTGAAATATGTTTGCATTAGGGTGGATTTGATATGATTCGTAGTGGGAGGGACAAGATTGAGACTCCTGAACAGGTACGACTCTTTGCTCACTGTCAAGAAACTTTTGGACAATTGTTATAGATTTTCTAATTACTACTTTTGCAGTATTTAGATTTTCATTCTTCTAATAAGGCTTCAAGCTTAATGACTTACTGGAGCTGCAAACGATTGATCTCAGTTTAAGCAAGCTGAAGAAACAGCTGTGAAACTTGATCTGGATGGGCTTGTTGTGATTGGTGGTGACGACTCAAATACTAATGCTTGCCTCCTTGCTGAAAACTTCAGGTGAATTGTGCACCATCTGTACATTCATTTTTCTTGGCTATGACACCCCCCCCCCCCCCCGGCCGTGGGGCTCCACCCACTTTCGAGTGTTACTCCTATATATCGAAGGTTTCATCCTATTCTAAAAAATTATGCCTTCATTCTACGCTCTCACCCTTTCATTCTGGCATTAACAATTTGTATAATTCAGGAGTAAAAAATTGAAAACTAGTGTGATTGGTTGCCCAAAGACCATTGACGGTGACTTGAAATGCAAAGAGGTTCCTGTTAGTTTCGGGTTTGATACAGCATGCAAGGTGATTTTAGCTATGTCATTCTTCCTTCACATATAAAATTTCTATATGTACCACTTCTCATGTTTAACTTATTGTGCATCTGAGTAGTTGCGTATCGCTGACTTATTTTTCAGGTAAGAAACTAGATCGGGTTGGTAATATCGAGTTATTTTTATTATACAGATATATGCAGAAATGATAGGGAATGTGATGATAGATGCGCGCTCGACAGGAAAATATTATCATTGTAAGTATGGGGTACTTTGAGGTCCAAAGTACCTTACTCTGCAATTCATGCGTTCACCAGCACGACTTATTCTTATTACTTGAGCTCGAGGAACATTTTTGTTGTTTTGGGGGGGGGGGGGGGGGGGGGGGAGTTTTGCTCACTTCTGAATTTTCAGAATTACGTCAAAACTAATTATTTTACATACCTTCCCCATGTATCCACTTGTTTACATTTATCCTACCTAATGGGATCTCATACAGAACACCTTAATATTCTTGTAGCCCCTCCCATAATGTGCTCCTAGGTGGTGGCCTTACACATAGGATGACCGTAGCCAAATGAGGCGGATATGATTTGAGGACATTGCAAGGCAAGGGAATTGGAACCACTTAAGGCAAGGATGAAAGAGGACCAATTGAGGTGCGAAGTTGGTGGGAAAGATAGGTAGAGTAGTGATAAGGACTAGGTTTAAGAACTAGAATCATTACATATAGGAGATAATAAGAATGTAATTGAATCAGTGGATAAGAAAATTTTTCAGCGTAGCTGGTGTTCAGATCTTGGTATAGGAACTTTTTATGCCATGCTGTTATGAAATGAACCATCAGTACTACACAATTTTCTGTTTGGTTCACTTGGCATGTCTCTTGTTACTGTTGATCCCTTCTTTATGGTGAAACCATGATATATCTTACCACCCCCAAAGAAGAGTTGTTACCGTTATTGCTCAAGCAATTGCGTCCTATATATTATTTGTGTGTTAAAGATTTTCGGCATGTGCTTAAAGCAAAGCTGACCATTCCAACCTGCAACTTTTTCCAGTTGTACGACTTATGGGGCGGGCTGCTTCACACATTACACTAGAGTGTGCTTTACAAACTCATCCAAACATCACTCTTATTGGTGAAGAGGTACACGTTCTTTCTTCATGTTCGATGACATCTGTTCAGCAGCAAATTTTCTCTGAAGAACTTTGTATCTTGCTTGGATTCTCCTAGCTGCTACTTTTTGTGTTATGTGCTACATAGTTCTAGAGATAGCGGAACTGTTTTTAATTGGGTCATGCCCATTTTTGTAAAAACCAGCTAGCTTAGCAAGTTGACAAGTAACAAAATGAAATGGTTAGGAAATAAAGATTGTTCACAATAATGGCCACCAAAATGCTTCACTGGCTGGCCAAATCTGTCAGTTATGGTTCCAGCTATGCTCCTTTGACTCATTAGATCTAAATTGCAGTTCTTAATTCGGGATGGTGATATCTTACCGATAGAACTCTTATCCTTTGTATAAGCCAAACTGAGAACCTTTTATTTCCATTCATGGGTGGGAGAAAGCAGGTTCTGTGCCAGGAGAAGTGCGTTCTTGGTTGCATTCTCTGGCATGTTGAAGTTAAGAAGTTATTGCGCACATGCGTGGCTCACAGAGAGAGAAGGTTGTTGTTGGGGAGTTGGGGGGGGGGGGGGGGGGGGGGGTGTGGTTGGTTTGAGAGATCTTTGTTTGAAATGGGCGATTAGCAAAGCACTACAGGCATCCCTGTTTTTATTTTTGAAAGTTTTTATAGCCAGCTAATAGATAGCAGCAATCAGATTCCAGAAAGCTTCACGTATCAGTTTTGCTTAACGAGGTGACATGTTCCTGCAGGTAGCCAACAAGAAGCTGACTCTAAAAAATGTTACAGACTACATAGCAGATGTGATCTGTAAACGTGCAGAACTTGGTTATAACTATGGTGTGATACTTATTCCGGAAGGACTTATTGATTTCATCCCTGAGGTAAAAGTCCACATCATGAATTTTGTCAATTTGATTCATTATGTAGGATCGGCAAGCAGGAGCCTCATGCACTGAGCTGCCCTCGTTTCTTCTACCTCTGCCGTCCTGTGGCATTAGCCATTCTAAAATGGAATGACGTGTGCTTCTGTGATTGGATGTGTATGTATATATAGATTTGTGGGTTGACATATTTCTACTGATTTTACTTTTGCAGGTGCAGCAGCTTATTGCAGAATTAAACGAAATATTGGCCAATGATATAGTAGATGAAGGTGGTCTTTGGAAGAAGAAACTTGCACCCCAATCACTGCAGCTTTTTGACTTACTACCTTCAGCAATTCAAGAGCAGTTGATGCTTGAACGAGATCCACATGGAAACGTCCAGGTTTTTATATGTCTTACTGCTCTGGTAATTAATTGTTATTCTGTCTTCCAGGGAAACTGTGTCTTATAACTGTTTTTGTCCAGGTTGCCAAAATAGAAACAGAAAAAATGCTTATTCAAATGGTTGAAACGGAACTGGAACAGAGGAAGCAGCAAGGTTCATATAAATATAAATTTAACGGACAATCCCACTTTTTCGGGTATGCATAGTATGCCTATATTTCCTAGATTTGATCTGATGCCATTGTGACTATTGTTTGAAGGTTTTTCTCGATGAAGTCAAATTATATGGTACTCCACTCTTGAAGAAATGGTTTTTGACTGGTTGGTGGTCTTGTATGTGATTTTTCCTTCACAGGTACGAAGGAAGGTGTGGTTTACCATCTAACTTTGATTCTACATACTGCTACGCATTGGGTTATGGTGCTGGAGCTCTTCTCCAGAGTGGAAAAAGTGGATTGATATCATCGGTTTGTGCTTCTATACCCTTATTCGCCATTGTCAGCTGTGATACATAGAAAGAAAAGCAGGCTTCCAACTTGTCACAACGCTCGTCATATCAGTTTGTTTTATTCCCATTTCGTTTGCTTTGTGATCAATTTTTTTTTAGTGTATCATGGGGTTACTTAAACTAGCATCCAGAGGGACCTTAGTTCCCTTTTACTGTCCTCAAGTTCTCGTCTATGACTCTGCCATTGTGCAGTTTGTCCCTTTACGTACCTGCATAAGTTGTCTTTCCACTTGTATGCACAACCATGCAACATTTCTGCACCACCTCTAAATCCGTTATACTTTCTCCATAATGGATTGGTCGTTTTTGCCTCTTTTTTTACTTTTCTATTCCGGTTTTGCCTTGCCAATTTAAGCTATTCTATGTACTTTTCTATTGAAGATTTTTATTGCTCAACACGTGAATGAACTTTGGTCAAATTTGTGTTGATTGTCTCCAGGTAGCGAATTTGGCTGCTCCAGTCGAGGAGTGGACTGTTGGTGGAACTGCATTAACTTCATTAATGGACGTCGAGAGGAGACACGGTATACTACTTATCACGATGCCTTTTTTTTGGTTTGTACTGAAATGCTTGTTTCTTTCGAATCTCCAGTGTTTGTGAGGGGTTAATCCCAGCACATGATAATTGCAAATTTTGCATTATGACATATATATAGCTAACATGCTACGTTGTAAAGTAACCTGGGGTTGTAAATGCTATCATCTGCCTTGGACATCCCAACTAAAGAAATGATGAATGAATTTTGTTAGTTAGAAAGGACAGTAATTTTTTATGAAAGTTCCATGCAGTCACTGCACTGCTCTCTTACATTCTTCACAGGCTTCTCATTAAATTAATCTTGCATTCAACTAACCTCCATCTAATTGAGAGACATGAACTGTCAAGCCGTCGATACGCACGTCTCTCATTTCTGGGAATTAACGCAATTTGCAGGTAAGTTCAAGCCGGTGATAAAGAAGGCAATGGTGGAGCTTGATGGTAAGAACTATCTCTGTGCAGTTTTGCCCTCTTGGTTACTATATATCAGTTGCCATGTATTTTTAACCAACTAGAAAATCTTATTCGAATTAACTTTTGTTTCAGGTGCACCTTTCAAGAAGTTTGCTTCTATGCGGGAAGAGTGGGCCCTTAAGAATCGATATATTAGTCCTGGTATGGTTTGCATCGGTGTCAAGGACTAGCATACATTTTCATTTTTCTTGTACCTGAGCTTTTGCTTGTTTAACTTGCTCTTCTAGCATATCTACTTCATTGTAATCTGGCTAGCTTAACTTTATGTTTTTCGTTGTTGTATGATATCACAGGTCCCATCCAATTCATTGGCCCGTCATCGGATAACGTGAATCACACCTTATTGTTGGAGCTTGGAGTTGAAGCATAAACGATAGACGCAATTGTCAAAGTTTTGCGCAAAGGATGCCGGATTTTGCCTCACTTGGCCTGATCTTTTAGGTTTCATTTGGGTTTTTGGTGCATGGATAAACTTTCCCGTTAAGTATCAACTCATAGTCAAGAGTCCTGAAAATTGATAAACTAGTTCCGTTTTTTTTTTTTCCCTTCTTTTTTTTTTATGAAAAAGAAGTTATATAAAGCATGTTGAGCTGCCAGTAACAGAGACAGAACTACAGAAGTGGACCGCCTGGAGAACTAGAAATATTTGACGGCAAGTCCGTGTTACGATGGCGTGACAACATTCAAGAGAAGAACGCGCTAAGAACAACAGCAGGACTATTCTTCTCAACTATCTTGGGGTTGATTAGGCGAAGCGGTGGAGTGCTGAACCCTAGATGGTGAAAGTCCAATAGCCGAAAGCATCACTAGAGTTTTTATTAGAACGTTCTCTGTGTTTGATTTAACTCTCGGAAAACTACTTTGCTCACAAATGGAAATGTCGCTACAAGTACACTGAAGAAGACTAGGTACACGCCCTTTTATGAATATTTGTCTTAATGACTGTATGCATAGGCAAAGAAATTTTACCACTTGGGTAACTTCTTCACGGGGTATGCATGCATTTAATAGAAAAGATTCTACAGTTAGCCTCATCCTGGGTCACTATTATCGAACATTGGAAATTTGGACATTAGGCAGACCTATTCCATGTTATCCGTACGGTCACCCCATTGCCAGCCCTTTAGCTTAGGTTTTGTTTACGACATTCGGCGGCTCAGGATTATTAGTCCTGATTATCTAAAATTGTTTAATGTACAGTAATGTAACCTTTTTTTTTTTCCTTTTTAACCCGTCCTAAAAGAAGAGATTCTGCAGTTAGCCTCATCCCAGGTCACTATTATCGAACATCGGAAACATGTGTCTGGGTTGGACATTCGGCAGATCTATAATAGATCTGCCTAATGTCCAGCTCCAACTTCTTGACTTCCAGCAGCTCTATCACCTTCATTATCGGCAACACAACCATCGTCTCTATCCCCAGCTTGATCTCTTTCGCCTTCATTTTTGGCATCGGCGTCGCCATTACCTCCATCTACGGCATCAGCTTCAGCTCCTCCTTGATCTCCACCAGCTCCATTTCTGCACCGCCGCCATCACTTCCATTCCACAACCACAAGAGGCTATAACTTCACAATCCGGCGCTAATCAGGAATTAGCGGACGGTAAAGAAGAGTTTCCTGGCATTATCGTCGGGTTCGGGTTCTTTGACGCAGAGTTGAGCCAAAGTCAAGGCATTGAACCACCATGGCAATGCCAACAAATCTTTCGGAGGCGCAAGGGTGTAAGAGTTTACCCATGATAATGAGGTTGAATACCAACTCAATTAAGGCCCTCAGGGTTCGGGTTCTTTGACGCAGAGTTGAGCCAAAGTCAAGGCATTGAACCACCATGGCAATGCCACAAATCTTTCGGAGGCGCAAGGGTGTAAGAGTTTACCCATGATAATGAGGTTGAATACCAACTCAATCAAGGCCCTCATGCCATTGGGATCAATCCTTGCATCACCTTTCTTCCTGCTCGCTACGGCCCAGTAGAAAAGAATAGACATCGCCGTGTTTGAGTTCACCTAACTTAGAGAGGCTTCAGAATGAAAACGAGCATAAGTTCGCTACATGGAATGGTGTTAGTATTGCACCAGGTTAGTTGCTTTGGATCACATAAGAAGTAGAACAAGACAATTAAGTGAAGCACTATACTAATGACGATGATTGTGACCAGAAAGATACAATGAAACACATTGAGAGGATATTTTATGTTGTGCATTGCTACCTGACTTGGAGAAGAAAACCAGTTGTAGCACAAACAAATCAAGGGAAGATACGTCAAAAGTTGTCTTTCGAGCAATGGGACATTTTTTCATCCAATTCGTCCGAAAACCATGAGGAGCAACGTCTTTTGGGAGTACGTATTTCGGTAATATAGTATCACTCGTGTCTTTTACTTGATCTTCCCTGCAGCCCATCAAAAAGTGCAGCCGAATTTCAACAAGAAGACTGTGCTCCCTGATAATACACGTTAGGAATGTACATCGTTCTTGCATCAATCCATGCTAGAACAGCTTGCAAGGTGTGGCGGAGAAGGGATGTAGGTAGCTCCTTGCAAGCACGCCAATCTGTACTTTTCACGGTGACTGCAATGGATGCCATTATTAGACTGAATGCAAATTCCGGCAGGAGGCACGTTCTAATTTATCAATGGAAATGGTTTTCTTGTATTTAAGCATGTCGGCCTAAACATCTTAATGAACATGAAGCTGGGTGATATTGTGGGATGACGTCAAATTCAAGACAACACCCACTGTTATTAGGGTTCTGCTTAATCCACTTGTATGCAGTTAGCCATAGGGGTCTTGACAGCCATGGATGTGGTTAATCCGCTTATGAAGAAGGCCCATTTCTTGTTAATCCCTTTTCCTTTTGTTTTCTTCCTAGCTTCTGACGTGACTTTCTGCTATCTGATGTATGGAGGCATGAGGAGGCTTGCGAAGTATCATATGGAGGATTGTCTCCATGCTAATGAAATTTTTTTCACTTTGTTTCCATGACAGGGTAAAAGACTTGTCAGCGAGGTCAGTATGGGCTCTTCATTTTTGCTATATGTTGCTTTATTTCATGGTATCTACACCTTACTACAACCTGTTTGAACATTTTTGCTTGTGGGTCAATTGCCTAGCCAATTGCTTGTGGATCTTACCCGTTGCGTGAATGATATTCGTTAATTCTCTGTATGCATTTTCTTCGGAAAACTTGAATTTATATTCGTTGCTCACTGCCATTCAAAACTGCTCTCGTGCTTGCCGTGAAAAATTGGAATGGATACAATCCGGTTCAAACGAAAGCAAGAGGCATGAATTTCGGATTTCAATTAATTGCCTGGTTCTTTTACGTATTACATGATCTTATGTTCCAATGTTCTAGGTAAAACGTGTAGTTAAAGAGAACCTTGAGCATATACTTGCCAAATAGTAGCTTGATGTGGATTCTTTTATGCTTATTTCTCCCATGCTTAGGCTTCGGAGTTCATTACTATGAGCTGATCTCGCTGCATGAAATGGTAATGATGCATATGTTGTATGCTTATTCCAGGTGGTCAGTGGTGTTTACTTTGCTCTAATTTATTATGAATTCAAAGCTCATTGTGATGGTCTTAGACTTCTGGGGTTCTGCTGCTAATTCTGTTCATGCCGTATCATCACCCGTACAGTGCCAAAATAGTCAATCGTGTTAACTTTGGAGCTGCAGGGTCAAGAATACGCTATCTATTTCACTTCAACTGTATCAATCTTATACCCCTTACATCTCGGCCAGTGTTGAAATGTTACGATTAAGCTGTCATCTGTCTTGCATTTGCATTTCTACCCTTCTCACACACCAGACCAACATTTTTGTGATCTCGTGCGTTAGTCTGCACATCCTTCAACCTTAGTTTTCCTGCCCGCCATCCCTTTGCGACTACTGGAGCAGTACTGTTGTCCATCCCTAATCGACTGGTTATTCCTATCCTTGGCAGCCTAATCTAACATACTTCACAAGTTGGGGCGCACCCAGCACGATTGTAACCAGATTATGCTGCAATAAGCAGTGTGTCCTTGTCCCTTTGAAGGCAGATCGAGGGATGTATAGAGAACACCCTACATTCATTATACAGTACATCCCCTCACGCTTTTTGGGCTAACGCGGCTCGAGCCAGCTTTGCATCTTGACCTGGATGACATTCAATATCATTTACCCATGTTCCTATATGCATATGGGCTAATGGTATGCAATTTATATGTGAATCATAACTGGATTTTGAATGGAATGAGTGCATGACAATTGAAATCCCAGATCTATTTTTGATGCTTGGGTTAAGATTCGCGGGAGCAAATTGGGACTTTTACTTCAGGAGATTTCCATTGTTATTTTGGAGGAATAAATTTCCATACATCGATCGATGGTCTTCGGGCGGTGATGACAGCCTTCAGACGATGGGGGTGGCGGTAGCGTTAATTGATCATGACCCAGTGTTGTATCAAATTCTAAATATTGATGGAAGTTTTTGTAAATGTCAATATTGTATAAGCTTTTTGGAATTCTAATGTATTTCAACTTTCAAGAATTACAACGGAGGAACGTAAACCCAAAAAAAAGAAATTTGCTATTTTAATTTGTTAGGGCGTTAATTACGTGAGGTAGGATCTATGGATTTTTTTTTTTCCTTTTATTATAGAAAGGGGGCATGTTAAGGAAAGTTGCAGGAGTGTTCCACCTGCAACTTACCTTTACAGCATTCGGTTAGAGAGAGGTCAAAATTTAAACAACAGATAAAAAGGTCGCCAAGGAATAAGATCCCTTTATAACATCATGTTATGTATCCAATCTTGGTAAACGTCTATTCGGACATGGCATGCAAAAACGGTTAGAGATCTAAATTTTTTTAGATGGACTGTTAATACTTTGTCAATATTGTTTTGGTCAAAGTCTGATAGTATTATATAACAAAAGTCATATTCTTTCTGTTCCACATAAATCGTTCACTTTGACTTTCATACATATTAAGAATTTAGATTATATATTGTATGTTTTTTCATTTTATCTTTTAAAAAGATAGAGGGGAGAGAATGGGTCAAATGAGAGAGAATTTATTAGTAGAATATTAAATATGGAAAGAGAAATAGAATTAAAAGTGTAAGATGATGGGCGTGGAGAGAGAAAATAAGTTGGTAGATATTTAAAATTGAAGAGAGAAATAGAATAAAAAAATATAAAAAAGATAAATATGTAAAAATACTTATAGAATCTTTCTTGATTTGAAAGTAATCAATTTTTGTGAGACGACTCAAAAAGAAAATACGATTAATTTATGTGAAAAGTAATGAGGATTTCCTAAGTCCTTGATATTTCGATCAGTTCGATTTTGCACGCATATTAAGAATTTAGGTTATATATTATATATTTTTTTCATTTTATCCTTTAAAGAGAGAGGAGAAAGAAAGTAGGTCAGGGAAGAGAAAATTAGTTAGTGGAGAGAGAAACAAAATAAAAAAGGTAAATATATAAAAATACCTGTAGAATTTTTTTAATTTAGAAGTGATTAATTTTTATGAGACGAAATAAAAAAATATAATTAATTTACGAGGGACGGAAGGAGTATATAATCGGCCAAGCATTTCATAGATGTCCCCAAAAGGATTGATGGATTAATCATTTTCTTTTACCCTTTGCACCTAGGGCTATATACGAACTGAGTTCGAGCCGAACATGAGTGTGTTTGAACTCGGTTCGTTTTAAGTTTTGTCATGTTCGAGCTCGGCTCGAGTTCGTCAAAAGCCAAAAAATCAATATTGGAACTCGGCTCGAGTTCGCGACTATAAAACTCGGGCTCGACTCGCTTAACTCGTTTAACAAAATGAGTCAAACTCGAGTTTTGAAACTCGACTCGTGTTCGTGTCAATTGCCAACGAATCCCTAAATTCGCAAAAAATTCTCAACTTCTTCAATTTAATCAAGCTAAAATGAATCAAAAACTATATTATACAAGATACAAGATGGACATAGAATCAAAAACACTACAAAAGAAATCTTGAAGATCTTGATTGGTTGACGATGAAAACGTAGAAACCGGCAGATGCATACGCCGGCGACGCGCTGGCAACGGAGAGATTACAGACATCGATGTCGATGACAGGCGATGATGGCGTCGTAGACAACGTCAAAGCTATGATGCGCATGTGCGGACTGTGGAGGGAGAGAGAGAGCGGGAGCGAAGTGCTCTGTGTGATCTCAGATTTGTGAGGCGTGTGTGTGTTTTTGTTTGTGTGTGTGTGAGAGAGAGACGAGGGAGTGGAGGGAGAGCAGACGGCTCTTGAGTCTTGAGTGTGATTTGTGTGTTTAGGCTTTAGCTTATATAGTTAGGGTTTAGGTTAGGCTTCACATATTGGGCTAATCGCACTGGCTTGGGGTTTTTGGCTAATTGATTTTAGGGCTTTCAATTTTCAGCTTTAATTTATATGGTTTTAGGTAAATGTTAATTTTTTAATATATTATAATTAATTTATTATTTAAATAAGCTGTTCGTAAACACGTTTGTGAACATTTTGATATGTTCATGTTCGGCTCGTATAATAAATGGGCTCTATAAACCTGTTCATGTTAAGTTCGTATATTATATGAACGAACGCAAATAAATTTTATAGAGAATAAATCACGAACCGTTCGTGAACAACTCAATTCATTTACACCCGGTAACGTAAACTTCGTATGCACGTAGTCTAATCTTATGGGCACTGTAATCCTTTCTCTGATCATCCTTTACAGGATGCATCCACGCCGGAGGCAGATCGTCTGCTGTAGCTAAGGCTGCAGCAGAGGTGCTGTAGGGGTGATCCAAACCGTCCAAATTAATCTTATGCCTAAGAATTGGCCACGTCATCCGAATCACTTAAAACCTCAACAAAACTTGGTTTGAAGACTAACAGTAGCCCTCCTCTCTGTCAAACAAAATTGATGCAGACTTCTTTCTCTCTCTCTCTCTGCGTTTAGATTTCAGATTTCTACCTCTTCTCCATTTAGATTCCAGACTTCTCTCATCTCTCCAATTGTAACCACAGTCACGAGGGTTGGATATGGGTAGATGTAGACTAATAGAGGGTTTAGGTGATGGCGAAATGATGCCATGAGGGTGAGAAGCAGGGGTGATGGCGGCAAATCGGCCATCGGAAGAGATTCCACCTCTGCGTGAGGCAGATCTTATAGTTGTATTATGTTGATCAAATTTAATCTTATCACAGTATGAATGAACATCAATTTTCCAGAAATTCATTGAGAAATTTCTTTTTATGGCTCGGAATCCTAAGATCATGCTGGAGGAGAAACGTCCGGGTTGTGGTGGTGGAAAGGGGTGATGGTGGCGCGGCAACGGTGTTGGGAAGAGGAGTTGCTACCATGCGGTGGGGTTTTGGTAGTAGGGAGGAGGATTTAGGAGAGAGGAAGACAAGGCAACGATTTTCACGCCCTCTGTAACGGCCGTCATTCCTAAACGCAAAAGTGGTGACGTGGCTGATTGTAGAGCGTCGAATTTATTTTGATGGCTTGGATCTCCTAGCTACAGCACCTCTGCTGTAGCCCTAGCTACAGCAGAGGATCTGGATCCATGTACGCCTGTTTGCTTGTGGGAATGACAGGAACTAGAGCTGTCAAATGGGCCGAGAGGCCCGCGGGCTGGCCCTACCCGGCCCCTTTCTGGCCTGGGCTGGCCCTACCCCATTCATGAACAGTGCTGGGCCGGCCTTTTAGGGCTTAGGGCCTAGGCCTGGCCTGCATTTCCCAAAAAAAAGCCCTTGTCAAGCCCGGCCAGGGTTTGGCCCGGTTCTGGCCAGGGTCTGGCCCGGCCCGGTTCAGGCCCTATTCATTTAAAACTGGTTTGCAATTCTCCTTCTCTTTTTATTTTTTATGCAAATTCTGTTCTTATGTGGGTTTTTTATTTTTATTTTACACATCAGTATTCATCAAAAGCAATCCAATAAACATGAAAATTTCAGCTTAAACTGATCTCACAATATCAGCAATCATAATCACAAAGGTTCGATACTTGCTTATTCGTTATTTGCTCACGTTTAGGTGTTGAAGATGAAATAGCTAGAACAAAATGTAAAAACACTTGGTTGATTCAACTGAAACTGGCTTCATTGAAGCAAGGAAACCAACCCAAAGATGTCTACTACCATCATCGTTTAACAACTTACTTGTCTGCTTAATTTTCAGCCCAAAGTCCAAAAAAGAAGAAGATTACGGAGCATTAGACAAGGCCAAAAATCTAAAGAATTGGCCAAATATAGGACTATTTGTAATATCTAAAAGGTTGACAATTGTCAGCAAGATTTGACAGTCAATACAACAGTTTGATCAAGTGGACTAACTGGAGCAAGTGGCTGATTTTAGGCAGCTTATATCCATCGATTTTAATTTGTTGTTTTTTCATGACTTTTTGCTGTGAACAGTAACTGGATTTGTTGAGTGCTCTATGAAGGTTTGGACCAGGATGCTCTGAACATGCTTTGAAGTTTCAAACTTTGGCTACATGCATTTTCAATATGACTTTTTATTAGAACGTTATTATTATGTTCGGTGATGTACAATGTATTTTGAACATTAGTTTGACTTTGATGGTGCAATCTACTAATCTTTCTCTTTTGGAATATGTTCTTTGGATATTAATTCAATTTATGTGCAATCTACTAATCTTTCCCTAGAGTACAATTTGCTTAAACAATAACAAATTACCATAATTAAAACTCTTACCTTGAATAACAAGAAAATGCCAAAAAAAAAATTTAAAAATTTGGGCCCTGGCTAAGCCGGACCCTAAATGTTGGGCCTAGGGCTGGGCTTGGACCGGGCCCAGATATCCCCAGAATTAGGCCCGGCCCGGCCCGGCCCGTTTGACAGCCCCCTTGTCCCGACTCTGGCCCGATTTACTGAAAGCCCGACGAGCTTGAGCTGGACCGACCCAAGCCTGACCCATTTGACACTTCTACAGTCCTGCGGCCTAACTTAAGCCTGCCTTCACCTAGCAGTGTAGGCCAGGACACCTAAGCAGAGCAGATTACACTTTCTGGGTGACACTTGCCAATCTCGACAGAAAGGTAAGATGCAGTCACGTGAATGCGTGAGACGAACTTCTTCTTCTTGGTTGCTTCGTTCATGTCTTGAATACCATTCCTTCCTTCCGAGACAGAAACATGTCCATCTAAAGCCAGTGGTTGGTTATTAGGTGTAACTTTTAGACAAAAGAGGAACACAATATGAGATGATCGAGGATGGAAGAAGATGTGATGATTTGTTCGCCAGTGGTTGGTATTAGGTGCAGCTTTTGGACAAAAGAGGAACACAATAAGGGTTGATGATGGAAGAAGATGTGAGCGTTATAGATGATTTGTTCATATGTGGCAAAGTGTCACGAGCTATAATATTGTAAGGTGCTGGACGGCCTTGCCCACGGAGAAGATTAGTTTTGCCAGGATCTGTTTGACATGATTTTTTTTAAATTTTTTTTTCAATTTTAAAAATTAAAAAAAATAAACCCGTTTGGTAACCATTTTTTTTCTTCTTCAGTTTAAAAAATTAATCTTTAAATTGAAGAAGAAAAAAAAAACTCTAAAAATGAGTTTTTTTTTTTTTAGTTTTGGTCTTTTTTTTTAGACCACCACCACCTTCTCACTGCGGGCAGCCACCTCCGGCGACCACCTCAGGCGACCACCACCGGCAATTGCAGGCGGCCACCTCCAGCGACTTCTGTGGCTGCCAGAGGCTCCGGCAGCCACCGCAAACCACCACAAAAAAAAACTCAAAATAAAAGCGAGGTTATCAAACACCCACTTGTTTTTGTAAAAAAAAAATAATTTAAAATGCTCTTTAATTTTTTTTTATTTTTTTGAAAACTGAAAACTAAAAAAAAGTATTGTCAAACAGAGTCTTATTTTACTAGATTTGGTCTTTTGATGCATTAGGATTGACTAGCTACTGTACACGAAGATGTTTATTTTTGGTCATTTTGCGTTGTTGATTTGGTTCTAATTTTGTTAATAGTATTTTGGTTTCGATAACTTTGTATCTTGACCTTGTTACTGGTTTGTGACTATTGTATATGGTTTTACTTTTAACCAAGGAGAGAGAGAGAGAGAGAGAAGGGTGGTTGGACAATGTACATTTTTTTTTTTTTTGACCTGTGGATTGTTGGATCTGGGCTTATGAGGACCATCCTAACACCATTTTTAGCTGTGTTATAAATTTGCAACAATATTGTAAAGTGCTTTTTATTTGACCTTCAAATTTGATTCTAGATTTTTGTTTGGTTATTACTCAGTTTGATTTCAAATAGCAATAACTCCTATCATTTATCTGACTTTTTTGAAGGCCATGTTGCCTCGTGAGCTAATCGTGTGGTTGTACACTTCTTCTGCAGCTATGTAAAAAGAACGGTTGTTAAAGAAGTAAATGTCTTACGACATCTTTCATTTTCCGATTCAAATAACGCAACAACATGTAGCAAAAGTCGTAAATGCTCGTGAAGTAAATATATATTGCATGATTATAAACCGTTTATCTTTGCTATTTAGGATCATTAAATAAATAATAATTCCCTATAAATAAACTAAGATAGGAAGACACTTTTTGTATTATTATATCTAAAATCCAGTCCTAAATATTCAATATTCAGAACTATTTTTGGACCATCCAATACTTCCCACCGATGACGAGTGTACGGAATCTTGGAAAGCTACAGGCAAAGCCAAGAGCCAGCTAACAGCCAACGTTACTCTGCACGTGGACGTGGCCACCAAAGCAGAGGGGCTTTTTGGCTCAGGGCCCCAAACGCATTAATGAATCAACGCTGTTTGCCTGCGCATCAAACCACCAACGCCTTGCCATATTGCCTACAAACAAACACCAGCACCCAAACGCCCAAATTCTCCATTCTCTTGGTAGGGCATGCCTATACCTGTTATCTTTGGACATTCTTGCTCATCACCACATGATCTTAGCCCTGTGATTGTGATGGTTGGACCACCGATTTCTGTCCATCGTACGGTGCATGTTGGTAGCACGTGTTAGGCCCACGTCCCCCCCGGTGGCGGAACCAGAATTTCATATCAGGGGAGCTAAAAATATCGAAGGAGATAAATATTCTTATAAGTAAATAGCACAAAAAAATAAAGTGCACTTTTCGACCCACCATTCAACTAAATCACATATCCAACATCTCAATTCAATTGGGTCTCATCCTCCATCAACCATCTCAATTCTCAAATGCTCAATGCACAATTAACAACATGAAAATAATCTCAATTTTTAAATGCACAATTAACACAACCTAAAATTATCAATCAAATAATCAATACTCAAATGGGATTAAAATCCAATTGGGTCACATCCTCCATCAACAATCTCAAATTTCAAGTGCTTAATGCACGATTAACATTCATAAAGCATCAATTAATAATCTAAATTATCAAATACACAACTAACAGCCTAAAATTATTAATCAAATAATCAATTCTCAATAGCAAAAGAAATTGTTCAAAATGCACACTGACCTCAGTCCTCAGAAATTAGAACGGTGTCGTTGTCGCAATGTCGTCGGTGACTGAAACTCAAAGTCAGATCTGCAATTTCACTATTTCAAGCGCTGTGACCGCCGAACGGCAGTGGCGAAACTTCCTCAGTTCGTCCGCTGGCTCGTAGACGGTAGATCTAAGCTAGATCTGCCATATCTGATCTGGCCGGAGTCGCCGGAGTCGCCGGAGTTGGGGTGGGGACCGCCGAACTGGGGTGGGCCTTCGCCGGCTTCGCCCTTCGGAATCGGGGTACAGCGACCCGCGTTACCTTACCGATGAGCCCAGCCGACGACCGGTGGCCGTGGGTGGTGCCGGCGTGCGGCGTGCGGCATGCCGCGGTGACTGAGAGAGCCGAGAGAGGAGGAGAGGTGCCGGCGTGAGAGCTTGACTTGACGCCACGGCGACCGGCGTTAGTGCATTACACTGCCGATGAGCCGAGCCGATGACCGGTGGCCGTGGGTGGTGCCGGCGTGCCGCGGTGACTGAGAGAGCCTAGAGAGGAGGAGAGGTGTTGCCGTGCCAGCATGCCGCGGTGAGCCGGTGATTGAGAGTTGACTGTGAGAGCCGAGAGAGGAGGAGAGAGAGAGAGAGAGAAAGAGAAAGTTACAAATGAAAAAAAAAATACTATATATATTTTTTGTTTTTTTTTAATCTGAGGGGGGGCTATAGCACCTTCTCGTACAAGTGTAGTTCCGCCCTTGCCCCCCCCCCCCCCCCCCCCATTATTTGGGTTCCACTCAACCACTCTTTGGTTGGTCCGATAACAATCGCTAGTCGTTGAAACTATGTTGGGAGTATAATGCGTGGCATATGGAGTTTATAAAATTCAAGGATGTGAATGAGTTGAATTGGGCGAGTGCGATTTGGATTTTCATTTGGTGGACTCATCAGCTTGTCGAATTGTAACTGTACCATGTCGAAGCGTCTCGCTTAACTTGCAAAATTTAATACTTTCAAATTTGACTCGTTCACATGTTTTGGCTATTCAAGAGACAGCATGGCTTGCAAGAGACGAATTGTTTACAATATGAAACTTCACATGATACATATTAGCCTTGTAATCATCTCCGACCATGCCAGTCTATCCTTTTGGTGGCACATTGTAGTTTTGGGGATCCTTATAGCTAAAGCATAGCATAGGAATTGTTAGGACTTGGGAGTTTCTTATATCGCTCCAAAAATTTAAACTCTTTTGTTGCCAAAATGTTAAACTTAGGCACTAATTAGAACAACGTTGATGTGAAAGCATAAACGCTTTTTCTCACTTTAACTCTAGTCAACAATCATCCTTTCAGATTTGTTTGTTCAGTTTAAAGCACGAGCTGCAAGAAACCAAAGGGGTTTTCGAAGGCCTGCCGAGGTCACTAAGAGAGTTTGGAGCATAAGGAGTCACCTGTGGTGCTGCATCGGTTGGTAAGCCTCCTAACATTGATCTCACGTCGAATGGGTTTTGGCGGTGGATTCCCATGAACCGTTGCCCATTCCCCGGTGGCACCGTAGCACTTTCTTTGAGATCACGATTCAAAAAAATCGGCGTGGCACAAAGGTTTTTCACCCTAGCAGCATAGTTTTAGAGAGAGAGGAAGTTAGAGAGATGGAGGGGAAAAAAAATAGGGCTCACTTTGTATAGTCCATTTTTTTTTTATTCAAGTTTGTATAGTCCATTTTGAACCACAGCAAAATGCACCATATGGACAACTTTCCTTCCATATCAAATACTTTGAAAGAGAGCATGTACTGAATCAAAATTTTAATCCTAACCAAGCCCTTCTCTCCTGTTCATCAGCATAACATATACTGTGCACCAGTAAGAAAAATAGATTCCCTCAGTCTAAAGATGCTCTGTTCCCTTCTAAGCAAAATGTGCACATCGGTACTTGTTACATAATGAACATCAATTCAACACGCGTTAGGGAAAAAAGAGTTGGACTGACAGTGTTTGTCAACAGGGAGACGGCGATGATGGCAGCCTGTTGTCAACCCTCGCCCAAGTTGCAGAGCCTCTGCATCTAAAGGTGCGCGGCATGAATACAAAAGCACAGGGCCAACATGATATCATTCCCCCAACTTGCACACACCGGACATGACATCACTCGGAACCACACACAAACTCGCACACAGTGTGTGTATGTGTGTGGGTGTCAACTTATTTCCCTACAATGGTGTCTTATTTTTCTGTCACATGATCATGAAAAACCAGAAGTACATGGTGGCCATAATTTGTGGAAACAGACATGGGATACTCCTTTAGCCTTTCCCCATCCAAAGCTTCTTAGTTTCTTCGTTTCTGTGCAACAAAACATACACATACACATACACATACACATACACATACACATACACACACTGTGTGTGTGAGGGTGTCAACTTATTTCCCTACAATGGTCTCTTAGTTTTATGTCACATGATCATGAAAAACCAGAAGTACATGGTGACCATAATTTGTGGAAACAGACATGGGATACTCCTTCAATATTTCCCCATCCAAAGCTTCTTCGTTTCTTTATTCTATGCAACATAGGATGGTCGCTATATTCTGCTCTCATGTTTGTGCGAACCTTTTTCTTTCCTTGCAGTTAACAAGTTGATAACTTTGGTGTCGATGAATTTGAGTGCTCGTTCAAATTCTGAAGAAATGTTATTCGAGCAAGATTCCATTGTAGTCTATCTTGGTATTAGGCTTGATATTTTCATCAAATGGTGCTTTTTATTTGATTACAACTATTGAGAACTTCTGTCAAGTACTCCAAAAAAGCCGCTGAATAGTAATTTTTCGTCACGTTAAAGTGATAAAGAAAGCGAATGCGAAAATGCCAAGCCCCCCAAGTGTGTAAACCGGTTTTGAACAATAAGCACTAGACGTAGTTGAATTGATGTAGTTGGGTAGATTCGCAAAATAAATGAAACGTTTCATAAAAGTATGTCTTGCATATTTCACTCTAATTGTTGTATCACGCTTAAGAGGCAAGATATTGTTCCTTTGTTGTCAACGCATAACTGCATAAGACACAAGATATATAGAGATGTCAAACGGGCCGGACTAGGGCCTTCCGGCCTGGGCCCATCGGGCTTGAAGCGAAACCGGGCCGGCTGAGGAGAAATTCTAGGCCCTGGCCCTAGGCCCAATTTCTAGGGCCGGGCTTGGGCCGGCCCGGGCCCTTTTTTTAAAATTTTCTTGTTATTCAATTTTAAATTTCATCTTTAGGCATGTCCAATTTTCAAATTTTGACAAATCTAATTTTTATCCTTTTATTTCATTATATGTAATATTCATATATATGTATGTATGTATAGATATATTTATTTGTCTCTCATTTTATTTTTTGCTATATGTTAAATCTTTTCTTACTCTTCTTGGTGATCTTTATTAATAAAATCTAAACACATAACAATTATTACTATTTAAGATAGACTGTTTCTACTATTTGATATTTTACTTCAAACTAATTGGCCGAAAATCCGGGATTGATACATGTTAATTCCCGAGACGATCTTAAGTAATAAGTATAGAAAAATAAATGTATTCATAGGCCCTCCTCCTTTTATCCGGCTTGGGACCGGCTGCTTGTAAACAAACAGGCGAAGTTACCTATTTTTTTATATATACGAAAAAATATATATCTTGTTTGTAAAAATTTATTTTATATATATGGAAAAAAAGTATATTTTGTGAAAAAATTTATTCTTAAAACTTAAGAGAAGGAAAATAAAAAGAAATTACCTAATCATCCGGAAGTACTTCAATATCCGAGTCACTGCTCTTCCTATCATCAATCGGTTTATCTTGCTCGCGGTATTTCGCATCAAGATAATCCTTCCAACATACACATAGCTCGAGCGACTCGGGGTTAAGACGACTCCTCCTGTCATCCAAAACCCTCCCGCTGGCTGAAAATGCCGACTCTGAAGCAACCGTGGAGGCTTGCACTGGCAGTACATCCCGTGCAATTTGGGATAAAGTTTTATACATGTTTTGATTTTGTTTCCAAAAATTTAACAAATTAAAATTAACCTGTTCTTGCATTGATAAATCAGAATAATGATCAGTATTTGCATATACACCAATCTCATTAAAAGAGGAAAAAGTAGACGAACCTGCCGAATTAGAAGTACCTTCACCTGGTAGTTGTCTTGCTACTAGATGTTCAAAGCCCTTAAGGTATGGCGCATAATACCTCTCAACAGTGGATGATGTAACTCGCCCGCGCACGTCAGCAGAATTACGATAGAGGTTGAACAATTCCTCAAATCTCTTGCTCACTTTTGCTGTGAGTGCGGTTGTCTCCTCTGCTGTGTAGCACATTAATTTCGATATCTCTTGTATCGAGGCGTTCACGCCATGCAACTTTAACCTAGGATCTAAACAAGTAGCCACAGCAAAAATAACAGGCAGTCTACTCCAATATTTATTAAACTTTTTATCCATCACTTTTACTATTTCCCTAAAGGGTCCTATATATCTCCATTTTGTTAACATTGTAGCCATCTTGAGAATTTCTATTACAGCGAGAGGAGAGGTGGGATAGTACGTACCAGACAATAAATTGGTAGACGTGTAGAATACCTCCAAAAATTCAGCTAGGTATGTGGCCATCTGCCATTCCTCTTGAGTTGGCAAGCCGGCTGGGAACTAGGTTAGTAGAAAATGCGTATAGACTTCTCGGTATGCCAGAATGTGTAAAAGCATATGGTATGTAGAGTTCCACCTGTGGACCACATCTGTAACTGCTCTCCTGCGAGGCATATTATATTCAACACACAACGTTTTAAATTGTTGTGTTCTCGGACTCGAGCTATTAACATACGCTGTCATACCCCTCATTTTGACAAGAATATCTCCTGCAGCAGCTAAACCATCTTGAACAATTAAATTAATTATATGACAAACACAACGAACATGAAATAATTGACCAGAAAGTACAGGTTTGAGGCTCTCCTTTAAAGCATCAACAGCAGCTGTATTGTTAGAAGCATTATCAAAACTAATACTCATAATCTTATCCTTTAATTTAAATGTGGTACATGCTTTTAATATAAGAGTAGCAATGTTCATTCCATCATGCGGAAAAGGAAAGAGCTCGAAAGCGATGATTCTCTTGTGCATAACCCAATCTGCATCAATCCAATGAGCGGTCACACAAGAATAACTAACAAAAGTAAATGGAGATTGCCAAATATCAGAAGTAAGACTAACTTTACCGTCAAATTTATCGAAATAATCGATAAGGCGTGCTTTAGCAGCATTGTACTGTCGGAGTGCATCGGATCTAGTTGTGTTTCTATGAACCTTTTTGTACAAAGGTTGAACGTATGTGTTCATATATCTAGAGTGCTTAGGATTATCGGCAAAAGAAAAGGCTTGTTCATCGTGAATAACAAATTCAGCGAGACCGTCTCTTTGCTCTCGCTGATTATAAACAAATAACTTACCGTCAAAAGATAACTGCGTTTGGGTAGGTTCGACGTGGCCTTGTCGAGGTGCACACTGAGGGTAATGCCTGTTAAGATGTCCATTACCACTACCAGACGAAAATAATTTAGCGCAGTACTTACATCGAGCTTTTCGGATGCCGTCCACCGTAACTACATCAAAATGATTCCAACACTCGGTTTTTTTTTTTTTCCCTTTTGGACTTCTGGCTCATTACCGGAGGCATTGCTCGGCCCTTCTTCATCATGACCAGGCATAGGGTTGAGATTATGCCACGGAGTAGTAGCTTCGCCAACCGAGCTGCGTCCTTGACTATAATGCGGGGGGTCTTCATCAGGCGTGTATTCAAAATCTGGAATGTTTTGATTGAACTCCCAATTGGCTTGGGTATCTATCATACAGCCTGTACTCATTCGTCCAGGAACGAATGGTTGTGTTGGTGCTTGGATTGGTGTTTGTGATGGCCGTGGCGCTGGCGCTTGTGCTTGCGATGATGATGATGATGTTTTTCGTGATGATGATCCACGCCTCATTTTCTTCAATAATCCAGCCATATTTCACGCTAAACTTTTTTACTAGATTGAAAATCAAAATTTGTAAGAGTAACTAAATACACAAGTATAAGAGTAGTAATAAGAAATAACAATTAAAAGAATGAACAAGTAACAAATATTAGTCACTGAGGGTAATTCTGATCCAATTGGAGAGAGTTAGTAATTAAAAAGCATTTAGTAATAGTAATTAATAAATAAAAATTCACTAATTACTAATTACTAAACAAAAGAATTAGAGAGTAACAAATTAATAAGAGTAGTAGTTAGTAATTAGAATTTAGTAAGAGTAGTAATTAATAAACAAGAGTACTAATTAGTAAATACTAGTAGTAATTAGTAAGAGTAGTAATTGGAGAGGAAAATAGTAGCAAAGCTTGTAGAAATATAGAATGTTTAGATAAGAGAGAGTAAGAAGATTGGTGTGAAAAATTAGAGAGAAATGGTGTGAATTTATAGATTTTAGAAACTTCACAAAAGACCAAAATACCCCTAAAAACTATCCGTTTATAGTTGTTAAGGAGGGTAAGAGTGTAAAAACCTTTAAAGGAGTTGAAAAAATTAAGTTAGACTAAAATACCCCCCAAACTAGCCGTTATATTGCTGTTGGGGGGGTAAAAGTGAAATTTTGGGGGAATATATCCGTTAGAGAAAAATGGGGAGAAAAACAAAAAATTCAAACAGGTGGGGCCGGAACCGGGCCCCGAACCGGGCCGGATAACCTGGCCAGACCCGGGCCAGAACCGGGCCACACCCAGGCCAGTCCCGGGCCTATTTTCTGGCCGAGCTGGGCCTGGCCCGGGCTTTTTCCCAGATTTTGTCGGCATGGTCCAAGCCCAGAGCCCAATTCCTCCGGGCCAATCCTGTTCATGAAAGGGCCGGGCCGGGCTTTTTTCGGGCCGGGTCGGGCTGGGCCGTGGGCCGCCCGGCCCGTTTGACAACTCTAAAGATATATCTCAATGGTCCTTGTGGATTGTTTGATATATAATGTTTCATTTTACACAATCAATAGCGCAAGAACAGAACTTTTCTTGTACATCACATGTATCACCGTTAATCAATCACTTGATCCATGCAATCCTTAATGCATAAACCCAACATTACTTAGACTTGAATAAAAAATGAATTTCCTTGCTCAGAAAGTCCCCTCCATCCATGGAATGGAACATGAAGAAGGCACCAAACTCACTTATTAGATGTCAATTCTCTCCATTGCTTTAATGCTTGTAGGGTCGCCTCCTCTGAACTCTGTGCTCACTCCTCCTTCCCCACCCATCTCAACCCCAAGGGAAACGACCCCAACACCCACCTCCACACAATTCCTCTCTCTCTCTCTCTCTCTCTCTCTCTCTCTCTCCTCTGCAATGGCTAATTCAGGAATTCAGCAGCTGCAACCCCAAATGCCCCAAATCCTCTCACCCAGCAACAGTGGGAGAAAGAGCAGTTCGTCCAACTCGCCCGAATTCGAGTTCTGGATGCTTCGGAACCCGTCTTTCCCACAACCCGACCTCCTCTCCGCCGACCAGCTGTTCTCCGGTGGCGTCCTCCTCCCTCTCCACCTCCTCCACCAGCAGAACCCCGACCACCCACCTGACCAACAACCGGGACCGCCCGACCCGGAAGCATCAATCGCTTTGGTGTCCAACTCGGGTTTGGAACCCGGTTCGGGATCCGGACCGTCAGCCACACTAACCGGGTCGAAGCGGTGGAAGGACATATTCAAGAAGAGTGACCGGAAAGTCGCGAGCAGTCGTGAAGATAAAGAGAAGAAGAAAGAGCGCAAGGGAGCCGGTGCTGGTACGGGTGTGGGTACGGAGCTGAACATAAATATATGGCCGTTTTCTAGGAGCAGATCGGCGGGGAACGGCGGCGGCAGGCCGAGAGCGGCGGCTACTCGGAAGGTGACCAGCGCGCCGTGCTCGAGGAGCAACTCGGCGGGCGAGTCCAAGTCGAGGAAGTGGCCGAGCAGCCCGAGCCGGGGAGGGGTCCACCTGGGCCGGAGCAGCCCGGTTTGGCAGGCCCGACGAGGCGGGCACGTTCCGAGGAGCTCCGAGCCAGTTGCGCGGCAGGCTGAAAAGGGTATCAATCACCAAGCGAACGAGCCTCGCCGGAGCAAAACGGCTTCAGCCACCTCCGCCGGCGGCGGGGCTAAACCCAAGGTGGTGAACCCTAACTTGCCTATGTGCATTGGGTACCGGCACCATTTAAGCTGCAGCAGTGACGAGAATAGTGCTGTCGGTGGCGCCACCTGCAAGATCAGTGCCCCCGCCGGGAGCGGCGGAGCTGGCACCGGCGAGGGGGGACGTGGCAGTAATATGTTTAACCTGCGCAGTCTATTCACAAAGAAAGTGTATTAAATTTTCTCACTTCTAATATCTTATCTTGGTAGATAATTGTGTAATTCTATCTTCATCTCATATATTCTTTTTAGAACTAAAATAGTCTTATAATCTGTTTTTAGCGACACTTAAAAGTATATTGGCTGCTATATAGGTGTGATTAAATGCAGATATGGACTAGGCACAGCTGATTTATGACAATTATTATAATTTTCCTTCTCTGTCTCTCTCTTTCCTTCTCAATATCACTTGTTTAATGGGTATAATTATCCATTTTTACTCATAATGTTGTTTTATCAGAAAAAGAAATGGGTTGCTACCTGAGTATTTTCTTTTAAATATGTTTAGTGACTTTTTATATGTAACGCTAAAATAACTGTTAAAAGAATTTATACAAAACGATACTAATAATATTTAGTTATATAGAGTAAACTGTTGTAGGCAATTTTTATTTACTTTTAATAATGGATTGATGCTCGAAAAAACTTTATTATTGTTGTTGTGCTCTTATATTTTATCATTATCAGTACTCAATGCTAAAAAAGAAGCAAAAGGGGAAAGCAAAAAAATGTTTTCTTTTTGTGTACCAATTTTTGTTGTTTTAGTAAGAGACATGAATATGAGATTTCTCGAAATTGTGCTTTCTAATCAAAGAAAATGCTCTTAAGGATATTATCGAATAGTACACAAATCTCGATCTCAAATTTTGTTCAGTCCCATGATAACGTTTCTTCATTCGAAAGTCCAAAGATAAATGATTACTAATTATCTGAAGTGCGAAACAAAAATATTCCAATAGAGACGTTTCTCAATAATATCATCATGACTCTCAAAGTCGCGTCGGGATAACAATACCAAACCGAATATGATGACGAGCAGTGGGTTCCGAGCTAAGCCTCGGCTGAACTTCAAAATCATTTCAATTTAACTTTTGTAATTTTAATTATGTGCAATATTGAATTATATAATTAGTGCAATTATGTTGTTTAAGTCAACCAGAAAGAGGAAAAAAAAAAATTTGTGACCTTTCCTTTTGGTCCGATTTTATTGACCATTTTATGCATGTAGATCCAGACTCCAATCATAGGCCATGTAGAAGTAGAACCACTAAATGAAGCTGCTGCCACGTTCGCCATTTGCAGTATTGCCCAACCACTTTTACCGCCCAAGGAAGCACTACAATTTAAACCATCCAAGTAATCGGCAACGACTCGGCCTTCCCGAGGACGAGTCCCGAAACGTGTTTCGAATTGATTTTGAGAAAGTCAAATTTGATATAATTCAAAAACGTTTCTGATAATTATACAAATCTTATCGTATCGAATTTAAAAAGTTAAAAAAATTGATTAAATCATTATAAGAAGACAATAATGAAGTTTTTTCAAAATCATGTTTAACCAGGCACCAAAGCATCCTTCTGAACTGCAAAGGCCCTTACGGTCTATTTGAAATCAAATCTTTTAGGATTTAGATCTCAAATTTAAAATTAGATTTGGAATTCAACTCACTTTTTTTTTGGAACAAAAGGGAATTCAAATTACATAATTTTTTTTTTGTCTCTGAATAACAAAGGAAATGGAAAGGTAATAAATTTTTAAATAATTATATCCTTAACTTATGATGAAAAACAACTATGATCAGTGGTTTCAAGTGCGCTAGTGTAACCACGTGGTGGTGGTAGTGGCGGCACCACACGGGGTAGGCATCCACGGTGAAAGTGGTGAGATGGTCAAGTGATGGTAATGATGGTGGAATTGAGGTATAATTGGTAGTGGAGAAGTGATGCTGGTGGCAATAGTGATGACGGCGGTGGTGGTAGTAGTGGCGGCGAGGGCGATGGTGATAGTGGTAGTAGTGGTGGTTCGACAGTGGTGGCGGCGATAGTGGTGGTAACAGCAATGGTGGCTTGACGGTGGTGGTGGCAATAGCAGTGACGACGATGGTAATGGCGGCGACGGCGGTTGTAATGGTGACGACGGTGGTAGTGGTGGCAGTCATTATGCTGGTGGCGATAGTCATGGTGGCGGCAGTGGTAGTGGTGGCAGTCGTGATGGTGGCAATAGAGGTGGCGACAGTGGTAATGGTGGCGGCGCTGGTGGCGGCGCTGGTGGTGGCAGTAGTGGTGCCAGTGATGGTAGTAATAGGGGTGTGGCGGTAGTGGCCACACCCCTAAACAACAAAAATTTTAGGATTTAAAATGAAATCCCATAAATTTCATGGTTTCAAATACATTCTTAGTACTTTTTCTTCAAACACTGATGTAGCGTTTGAAATCTATTTCGTTTTCAGTTTTGTAAACTGGAGGAAAAAACGCATATGGCACGGAGGGGTATTTTATTTATTTTTTGTCCATTCAGTTTTTAAAACTAATTTTTAAAACATGACTATTTTTTAAAATTTCCATTTTAGAGTTTTGATTTTTGTTTTGAAATCATCTCCCTGCCTCCCCCCCCCCCCACCCCCCAGATCCCCCTACATCCGTCACCGCCCGTCGCCACTGCCCACTACCGCCTGGCCAGCCACCACCACCGCAACCACCACTAAAGAAAAAAATTCAAAATAAAATCTGGTTAATCAAACACCTAAGAGAAAAACTCAAAATAAAAGTTGGGTAATCAAACATCTATTTATTTTTTAAAAAATAAATTAATTTTTTTTAACCAGAAAATCAAAACTGAAAGTGATTTCAAATAGACTAAACTATTGGTCATTTTGTCAGATTGACAATGCTTTTAGTATTTTTTTTTATCCCAATGTCATCCATTGCATAAAGATAATTTTGTAAGAAAATAATTTAAAGCTGTTTTTGAAGAGCGATTAATGTTTAATTTGAAATCTATTTTCAAAATTCCATCCCCAAAATGCTCCTACAAGATTAAAAAAAATTTGTTTCTCCTCTTACTTTTGATGAAGAACAAAGTATCAATTGGCGTTTTATCACCATGCCAGCTATCATTTTAGAGGGATTATCAGCTACTTTAGTACGAGCAAATGTGACATTTTATAATATATAATCTCTTTAGAACTAATTCGAGTTACGTTTAAGATTAGAAAAAGTTGAAAATTAAAAGAAAAGTGAAAAGTGAAAAATAGAAAAAAAGAAAAACTAGAAATTTCCAAAATCTCCTACTTCGTAGTTATAAACTACAAAGTTGAGTAAGCTACACCGACGACGCCCTGCGCGCTACGATTGCCGACCGGAGACCGAGAAACGGAGCCAGAAAACAGGACGCATGGCGTCGATGAGGCGCCTGGCGAGGACAATTCAGTCGTGCCGCCGCTCTATTGCCGCTCGCCAAACCCTAGCTCCGCCACACCGACTCCATCTTCGTATGCCCTCCCCTCTCTGTGCAAACAAATTCCACGTGCATCTGTTTTTTCCTGGCATTGTAGTTACGTACATGCAAATATTGAACGATTGATTTTTCTGTTTGGTTAGCGTTGCTATCCAAGGCCTTCCCGAATTTTGCTTATATCGCGTGCTAACTGCGCTAAATTTTGGCGATTTTGAATTGTCAAACCGTTAATTACACCCTGCAAGCGATTTAATTGCAGGTTTTTATGTTTAAGGTTATCACCAGTAGCATTCCGAGTTCTGCTTTGATGTTATCATTTCTAGCTGCTTAAGCAGGCGTCTTAAATTAGTGCTACTACCGTCCATTGAATTTTTTTTCCTATATCGGTTTTTCTGCGAATTCTTAGCATAGGCTTACAGCATGTAAATCTTGACTTCACTCTTTAAATTTCTACCCCATCCTGTGTAATGCCCCCAGGTTCTTAGAGGTGCTTCAAACTTATTAGCCATTTTATAAGAGAAAGGACGGTGGACTTTTAGTGGCCGAAGTCTGGTTCTATGGTTGGTATCGGAGCGATACTTAGGCTTGAACAGCTTAGGTTAGTGTCGGTCACAACAGGTTCCTCAGCTTCTAGATGTCATATAAGTTGAATTGATAGTGACTTGGAGAAGCGATTGCTTTAGTTAGATTTAAGGTTAGTGAATTACAAGGAGAAATTCTTTTAACAGGGAAGAATGGTGTCCCCAGTTTTTTAGTGGTGCTTAATCTTTACGGGCTAATTTTAAGACAAAAATTGGCAGACTTTAAACCTATCCTAATTACTTGTAGATAAGCCTTGACAAGCGTGAACATGTACTTTATCCATGATCGATCTATTTCTCTTGCCCCATCAAAAAAAAGGAAGCTACAAGGTAAGTGATTTAGCATGGATTTTCTTATTGTACGACAACTAACATTGGGATTGGCCTTAAAAGACCATGCCAAGGATCTCATAAAGTACGTACTTGACTAGCCGTTCTGAGCATGGTGTAAACTGTAGAGTATTGGTCGTGACGGCCGATATCTCGGCATTGTGGTTCGGTCGTGGCAGCCACAAATACAAAACTGTTACCCGAATCATTATACAATAGCCAAAATATTGGTGATATCGGCAATAAACCCATAATTCGGCAATAACTCCGAAATAGTAGCCAAAGTATCGATCCATATCTCCATTACAAAGTACTCACTGAATCCTAGGAAAAAATTAAGAAGAAGAAGAAGCAGAAGGAGAAGAAGGGAAGAAAAGGGAAGCCAAGAAACTTACCTGGAGATCTGGGCAACTTGTGCTTCACGTCTAAGGTCCCAGTTAGATTTATCTCCTTATTTTAGAGGTGTCTTGATTGCTTGAGATTCTTCCTCGATAACCTTGTTTATCAAGTGCACTTATTCCCACTGGACTAGTACTCCTTTAGTTGTTCTCGACTCACTTAATTCTTCCTCGATATTATCAGCTCTTAATTCATTGACACTCGTACTACTACATCAATTAAGAAGGTAATATCGATTATATAGCCATTTAAAATAGTCAATCACTACTTCCATTGAAAATAACAATTGAAATATGCACAAAATTAAGTAAAATTGTCTAATATTAAATCTAAAATTTGTTATTCTGTACGTAAATTTTAAAATTTATGTACTTTCTTAAAGTCATACATGAGTGATTTTCATGGTATGTAATTACCATGACCTTAATTGTGGAGGTAAGTTGGTATTGTTTGGGATTTCAAGTTTAGCGTGACGGATTCTTGACAAATTTAGGTGTTCTATACTAGTTCACGAGTCCGGAACACACTCTGCCACACATAAGAAGCACGAACGATGATAAACAAATAGGTGGTGAAAACCCCATATATGACTGGCGAAACATATGCTACCTGTAGATAAGCCTTGACAAGCTTGACCACGCACTTTCTCCATGATCGATCTATGTCTCTTGCCCCATCAGAAAGAAAGGGAAGCGATTAGGTAAGTGATTATAGCATGAATCTACGTATCATAGGCGTTCAAGTGTCAATAACCACTGAGCAGTGCAGGAGCAAATGGTATGTTGCCACCTCCTTGCAGAGGAGGTACCAACCACCGTAAAGCTTCTCTACTCATGTCGTTTCTTGCCAAGTAGCTGATAAAGCCACCTCAGAGCAGAAGACCCGGCATCACGAGAAGCCTTGAAGCCCAAATTAGTCCTGAAGGGAAAGAGTACTTCTTCTTAGTGGAAGGATACTTGAGAACAAAATGAATTCTTCGTGGTCTTCCAGTGACCCACGTCCTCCCCACTGCCTCACCTTCACCAAGCAAATCTGGTGAATCTAACTCTAAGTGTTAGGTTGGAATATAATTTGCCTCCTTAATCAACTCAACTCTTTCATGGCAGCACTAGGCAGCACAATTTCCAAATATATATGTCCTTTGTAAACTATATCAGTACTGTTTTTGTTTTCATCTCCTAAGTTTTTTCAGTTGGTATCCATTCTCTTCAGCCGAGAGAATAATTACTTCTTGTCATACCTATTAAAAAATTTAAGTTGGTACTTGCAGAGTCTTCTGAGAACCAAATCTATACGTATGCATCTGAAGGTCATCAGCCAAGATCATTGCCTGAAATTCCTGGATTATTTTCTGTTCCTGCTATTTTAGCTGGATTACTTGGTGTTGGACTTCTGGATATAGCCCATGCAGATTCTGAGGAGGTCCGTAAGAATTCGTCTTGCCTTTTCATCATAATTGCTAGGTTGTTATTTTAGCGGCCAATTGTATGTTTCATGAAATTACCATTATGCGTGGTACTTAAGAGCTGCAGATTCGTTTGGACTTATTTTTCCAGGCCTATGCTAAAACTCCTATTCCAACGGAATCTCCTACAACTAATGTGGACTCGAAGGCGAATGCTAATGCTAAACCTCCCGTGCCCACACCAACTCCTTCAAGTTATGTTGACTTGGAGGAGAGTGCTAGGAATGAGAGACGTCTATTAGAGGAGTTGCTTAAAAGCAAGAACATGAAATACGGATCTTATCCCCAGTTTACTGTTGCTGTCAAGGGCCAAAAGGTTAGGCATCAATCAATTTGTATTAACAACGCTGTCAAAACTATGCTATGAGAATTGTTTAGATATCGGTGTTGCAGTTCTAGGAATATTCACAATGAGGACAGCCTGGAGATGCTTTTGGGTAGAACCAACGGACGCTAAATACTAATTGCATTCTACATACCTCCTCATACCTTGTGATCACATTAGAAAATTTGGTGTCCTAGCTAGTAAATCATTCATTCAAACCATCAATTACAATCTTTGCATCCCAGCTAAGACGGAATCATTTTGCAGATCACAGTCAAATTCCAAGTCCCTCCTACCTGTGAAATTCCCCTCCTAGTTGCGAACCTTGTCGAGCATCTGGGAGTAAAACTTGAAGAGCGTGGCGGTGGATCGGATATGACATTGCGGGCTTGGGATAGGTTAGTTCGAATTGTGGATTTCTTGTGGCAATCAGTTCTCCATGCTGTTAATTTAGCTTTTGCTTTGTCCAATCTGTTGTGACCAGTTAGCAACATAACATTAGATATTGTAGTCAAGCATGGTACACTGACAGTAACAGAAAAATTAATGTTTAATTCTATTTTTGTGAAGCCAGCATTATAATGGCCTCTTACCTTCTTCTGCTCTCTTTCAGTGGGGTTGCTTGGCAATTAACTCTTGGTCATCCTGATGCACATGGTGGAGATCTTTGCATTCTCATGTTTCGTTCACTCATTAGCCAAGATAAAGCAGTTATTCTTCATTCCTTCTGGTTCATCACATCATTTGCAATGGATTTTATTTTTACAGATTGTTTGGTTACTTTGAGAAAAATAAACCAGTAGTAGCAGTATTTTATGCATGTCTTTGCACAACTTGGTGCAGGAAATTGAGTTTATAAAGCTGGGGGGCTTTAGTACCAAGGAGCGTGATGCCTTGGTGTCTGTGCTACAATTGGCGGGACCTAATAGAACATTGGATAGAAGACCAAGGGGAGATGTGGCACGAACTACAGAAAAATCAGTTGCTAGTTTAGAGGCTATGGGCGTAAAAGTTTATGGTCTTAATGTGCCAAAAACAGAGTTCTACAAAGAAGAAATGTCATGGGACAGTATTGCTGGGTATGGTCAACAAAAGCGGTACGTGGATCTACTTTAGGAGTTAAATTGCGTATTTGCTCAATTTATAATAAACCCCTTTTTGCTCACAACAAGTATAAAGTTGCAATTAGGTAGAAATCTGTTTCTTATGATCATTTGCTATAACAGTGGACTCTAGTGCCAAAATTTAGTCTACTGGGTTGCCCAAAATAAAATACCAAGTATTGTGTATTCATTTGATTCCATTATTATGTAATATGCGGATCTAAGGAGTTCTATATGCTGTTGTCTGTTTGGTGGAAATTTTTGCTACAAATGTTCAAGCACGCATTTGTATTTACCTCGCATACGATAGAATAAGTTATATCTTTGCTATCAAAGAGTTGTGGTACTCAGATGTCTACTGTTCTAACTTATAGACAGATTTATGTATAATGTCATGGATTCGAAGCTTGTTTCTATTTGAAAGTATTATATATACATATCCTTTATAAAGGTTTCGTTAAATTGGTGATTATTTCATGTCACTTTGGTGGTATTGATGAGCTCTACGGTTTTTCTCTTTATCTTTTTGTTATAGCTTATATATGCTATCCCCATGTCTCTACATCTTGAGAGTTCTAGTTGATTTTTCTTTTTAAGATATTTTACTTTTAGTTGTTCACTCCTGAAGCATGGGTGAGCCATTTTGGCCGACGAACCCGCATCGGGTGCGCATCACTTTCGGGTGCCCACGCGGCTTGGTGCGAATTGGGTGCATGTCCAGAATTTTATTATTTGATTATTTTCGAAAACATTGTGTGCAGCTTGGATAGGCGTGGACACGGCTCTGACACGCACCGGTGCGTTCAAAATTTTTTGGGGGGTCGAATTCTAATCACCCCAGATATTGGGGGTCAAAACCAGTGTCTTTTAATACATCAAAACATAATCAAACAACAGAAATACCGAGTGGGGTGTTACAACCTAGGATTAGCAAAGGTTTTAAGAGGAGAGAGAATAGGAAGCAGCAGCATCCACGGCAGCGAGCGAAACTGCTGCTGAAATCTTCAGGAGGACCAAAAATTGGAAACAGACCAGAAGAAGAAGAAGCAGCTGCAGCAAGCAGCAAACACGGTGGCAACAAAGGCAAGGTAGCTGTGACAATTTGACAGCAGTTGTGCCATTGTTGACGACATCCCCGTCGATTGCGATTGCAAGTTCTTTCTGGTTTGTGTCTTCCAGTTCTGAAGTCTTTGGTTGCCTTTCTTTAACCATAGACTTCTTTTGTTAAGGATACATTCTTGCAGGCATTGTCACTTGTGGCATTTGGGTGTCCACTTGCATAGTTCTATTAGTGGACTGGTAAGTGGTTACAGCTGTATTTTCTGTGCTTAATTCTTGTAGTTATAAATGACCCACAAGACCCACAATTCAATAATTCATATTAGTGCCCATTTATCCGACCTATTTCTGAAATAGAAATCAAATGTTTGTAATTATAAAAATTTGCCATATCCTAGCCGCACCAATATCCTGTTTTTTTTTAAAATCCCGTATGGGCATATTGGCACCCATGTCATATCTGCACCCTTAATATCCTTTTTTTTGAATGCCGTATTGGCATATACACATCGGTGTCTTACCCGGACTTGGGTAGAAAATGCCGTATGGGCATATTTACATCCGTGTTGTATCTGCACCCTTACCGGAGTCCATGCTGCTTAGCTATTAGCTATTGCCGCTAGTGGTTAGCTTGAGTGGTACCTTCTACTAGACTCAGGAATGACTCTTGGTTCGCGTGACATTGCTTTTATAAAAATGATAATAGTAGCACTGTATCTTTTGGTTATAGAAGTTTGTATCGTATTCAATCTTATGAGTGCGGCTTTTCTAGGGGTCAACCTACTCGAGTGTAGACACCTTGAAATGGAAGCCTTTTTAGATAATGCTTCAAAAGTGGTAACTTCTCAAAAAATAAGGTTTAGGTACATTAAAGAAGACTTGACCACTTCTCTTGTTTTAGTGTCAGCATTAAGCTTTTACCACATTTAATGGTTTATTCTGGCTCCGCCACTGTCTTTACTTTTTGAGAGACATGTGCTCAAGAGATCTCTAGCCTGCAGCGTGGACAGCTGGATTGCAAATTATTTGTATAGTTTTTAATAGCCTAAAGGCATGCTAAGGTCCTGTTCTTTAGGAGGTGCAAATGCAAATTGCATGTGTGGTAGAGCTGCAAATGCACATCCTGAGAAATTGCACTTGTGGTAGAGCCGCAAATGCACATTCTGAGAAATTGCACTTGTGGTAGAGCTGCATATCAAATATAATTTGAACAGTCTGATGGCATATGTATGTGTTAAGCTGCATTCTAATAGAAGTTCGCTACACCTTCGCTACACGGATGGTTCAGTGTGCAATATATATATAGATAATAAAAGCATAACGCTATGTAATGCTTCCACATCTTTGATCTTTGTCAGATTCTGGGTGAGGGCGAGTGTACTGATCGGGAAGTTCTTAGTTGGTTGGTTTGGCATGGAGGTCAATTGACATATTGCTTGGTTGGGTGACTCCTGTTGGTGACCACTGAGAATTTGTATATTTCAAGAAGGGACAAAATACGAGTTATCATACGCTTTCGTTAATGAGCTTCTCTGTTACTTCACTTTCTAACCATTACAGTTTTTTCTGGTTTTTGTCTGCTTACAGTTTGTTTGTATTTTATTGCTGTTTCTTTCATGTGAGAACGTCTATATCATTGTGCTTGGTTGCATACAGGGCTCTGACTAAGTGTTTCTTTTGCTTGTTTATCTCTCAGGGAAATAGAAGACACCATATTGTTGGCTCTGAGAAGTCCTGAAGTGTATGATGATATTGCACATGGGACCCGGTGTAAGTTTGAGACAAGCAGACCCTGAGCAGTGCTTTTTGATGGTCCACCAGGTCTACTTCTAATACTTTATTACTAACTTAAACCGAGAGGACGCTGACGCATATTACTTCTTTGGAATGTTGTTGATGGGCATTTGACACATATGTTGCCTGCTAATACCATCTAATGATTTTTGAAATTGGTTGGCATTAAGTTGCATTACTCCCTAGTAAAGAACCTGTCAACACCGCACGCCTAGGAAAACTATGTCCCTTTCAGCGTTCTCACAATCTAAGAGATGGAATTAGTGAGAGCAAACTGTGAAAATGCAGCTTTCATTCCATGTGACCTGGCTGGTTGTGGGGCTTAAGTTCCCCCTGCCGTGTGTTTGGAGGGGAAGAAATGGGACTACTTATGACGGTGGCGAGTCGTTTTTAACCATATTAAAGGCTTCCTTCTCTATTATTCTCTCCAGGCGGAGGCTTTCCACTACACTTCGGCAGGTGTTTTGGACAACAGCTGGCTGCGTTTTGTTGGTGTGTACATGCGTCAGCCTCCCATTTTGCCGCTGTCTTGTGAATCAAGTCTACTATAAAGAAGCAGATATATGTTGTTGGATCACAACCTAAGCCTTTAGAACATATGCCATTGACATGATATCAGAGTTTGGTTTGGCAACGTGTTGGGTTCAATTTTTCCTACTTGCATTTGGTCCCCGAAGAAGTTAGCAGAAAACGAAGAACAGTGACATATCGAAGTAATATGCAGATCACGTCCAGACACCCGTTATTCTATCAGAAGACATACAAATATGTTTTAGTTTTTCAGAGCATTTTAATGTCATGCTATTAGTTATTAGCGTTATCAAATTTCTGATATTAAGCTCTGATTGCAGTAAAAAAAAGTTATTCATGAGTTAGTGAGTGTGTTTGGACCGGCACATAGGTGGTCAGCATAAGACCAGGTCATGCGATTGACTATTCCTTCAACGTGTCGGCCATGCGTGTGTAGCTTTTTTTTGTAGGCCGCGATCGCGTTGTTTTGTGTAGCTTGGACCTTTTTGTTTGGGTCCTTTCGTTTCCTTTGTTGTTTGTATTCTTCTTGTCATATTGGCTTACCCTGCTCTGGCATTTTCTACTACTTTTATTAATACAATGAAATATGAGTTCCAGCTTTGGGCAGATGGCCTTTTGTGCCAGTATAGATCCCTGTTCGAGGTCAAAGCAAGTCTAATCTCTTATATGCTTCCTATTTGCTTGACATAGTTGAGCCATTAGTAGTTCTGTCCCCTTTTTGTTCTTCTTATTATGGCACACTTAACGTCACACATGTAATGTGGAGAGAACAGATCTTACGACTTTAACATATCTCATGGCCTTGTTGCAAAACATGTCAAATCTCTAGTGGCGGTCGGACCAACCACTAGAGATTGGCAACCTATCATTCAGGGAGACATACAGGTCATTCACAGTTTTGCTTTCTCATTTAGACTTGAAATAAAAAGACGCAGGTAGAATCCCTGGTGGAGTTGTACATTGGATATTCCACAATTTCTTAGTAATTATGTGAATGACTATTCTGTTCATTGTGCAGTTTAGTCTGCTTAGAGCCTGAAGCTGATATTTTAACTCATAATGCATTTCAAATTTCAGGCACCGGGAAGACATCTTGTGCTCGTGTGATATCTAATCAAGCGGTATTCCATTTGGCATTGTTCGTAATTTTTATCACCTGTTTCATAAAATTTGTTAAAAGCCTCTTTTGATTCTATTTCCTATTGCTTAAATGTGCCTTCATACGCGTGTTGAGTTTTACCTACCCTTCCATCTTAACATTTGAAGTTTGTCCTAGCTTTGTCGTTAGGAAATACAGCCAGCTTGATCGTAGCATCATGAACAACTAACCTATCCCAAACCACAATTTTGGTCACGTTACAATATTGCCACTGAGAATTTCTACTGCAAAGCATTTGTGCATGAATATTCAAAGCGAACATCATTCTTTAGGTGGCTTTCTCTTGAGCTTTCTGTGACTTTTGGATAAGATATTTACATTTTCGATCATTTGGTGCACTCATTGAAAAAAGTCCGTGGAATCTGAAAATCACATACAGATTTAAAATCTGCAGTTATTTATGGATATATCGAGCTATGTCACCTTTAAACCCATAAGTTTCCGGACAACCCTGGTCAGTAGAGAGCCAATAAGTTTCAGTTGAATAATGTTTCTTTTGCAACTTCTATTATTTCTGTAAGTCTATGGAGTCCCTCCTTTCCTCACACTCACCCACACACTCCACCAACACACACCCTCTCTCGCATATTCTTTTTTGTGCTTGTGTCATATTAGATGAATTCCGATGAAGAACACGGTCTGCCATGGCAGGGTATCCCACTGCTATATGTGCCTTTGGAGGTTCTCATGTCAAAGTATTACGGTGAAAGTGAAGGTTTGCTGGGGAAAGTATTTTCACTTGCGAACCAGATCTCCTCTGATGGTGCAATTATATTCCTAGATGAGGTAATTGTTGATTTACTTAAGGTGTATCTGTCCATTTTTAATACAAATTGTAGTATCCGCCTCCAACCATTTATAGCTTGCTCTTTTTTCCGTCCTCGTGCGGCTTAAGATGCTTTAACTTGAAACTCCATTTCTTCTTTAACTGTAGGTTGATTCGTTGGCTACCGCTCATGACAGTGAAACACATGAAGCTACACGTAGAATCTTATCAGTGTTATTGCAGCAGGTGAAAGTCAATAATGATGGCACTTTACTGGGATTGCATATTTGGAAAATATCATTAATTTTTATTCTAGGCTTGCAGCAATAGAGCTGAGTCCTGCTTATTTTTTCCTGTACTTTTGCTGAATAGTTAATTTTGCTCAAAGGTTCTTGTTCCTGCAAGGCTTTTAGATTCTTGTTCCTCACTTCGAAGGGAAGTATCCATTGAACGTCCCACATTATATGCCTGCTTATGTAATCCAAAGGGAAGATTGCTTAGTTCCTCTACCGATGGCATTTGACCTGGGTCTCTGCCACAGGAAGGAGAGCTAGGATGTATCTGTATAATTAACAGTTAACTAAGGATTTGTTTAGCGATCATGCTTTTTTTTGTCCTTTTGGTTCTGTTAGGTGTGATATACTCCCCTTGTTCAAAATTTCTAGGCTAATCAGAAATAACAATTTTTTTGTCGTCTTTCTGACATTCTGGCTGTGAAATTAGCAGTTACGGATTTTACTTTCTTGGTACAGATTGATGGATTTGAGCAGGATAAGAAAGTAGTTGTCATTGCTGCAACCAAGAGAAAACAAGACCTTGATCCTGCTTTCGTTAGGTAAATTGTTGCACATGTTCGTCTACGTGATTTGGTGGTGTCAAGGATATTCGAGCATTTCCTAACTCGTGCTTTCTTCATTTTCTTTCAGTCGATTTGATTCTATGGTTACATTTGGCTTACCTGATCAGCAAACTCGTCAGGAAATAGCAGCTCAGTATGCTAAGCACTTGACCAAACCTGAGTTAGCTGAACTTGCTTCAGTTACTGAAGAGTAAGGCATTTTTCCATGAACCTTTTTGACCTGGGCAATAACCATTCTGCTCCAGCATGCAGAGGAAATAACCTGCCTCTTCTCTGTTGGAGGGGAGCACGGGTTTCTGGGTTGTGCACAATTGATTGCATCCATTACTGTTTTTGCGATTTGTTCTTCTCCACTTCGTTTGTTTCTGTTCTCTTTGAAATATAATCACTATGCCGACGAGGGATGTCTAATTAATGTTCTTTGTTGCTTCTGACCATTTAATCGGCCTTCGCTGTTTCAGCATGTCCGGACGGGATATCAGGGACGTGTGTCGACAAGCAGAACGGCGCTGGGCATCGAAGGTAACATCGATCTTGCTCTTGGTCTAATGTTGTCTTCCCGATCTTTTAACGTATCTCTTTGAACAAAAGGTCATACGAGGACAAGCACCCAAAGACAACGGACGCCGGTCTCTTCCGCCTATCGAAGAATACATAGAGAGTGCCAATTTCCGGCGGAGATCTCTACCCGTTGCAGCAGCCCAGAGTCAGAACTCCAACCCCCTCGCTAACAAATATGATTCGAACCTTATTTAAGATTTTGTTCTATAGGATCGTAGTTGCCTATATAAATAGTCGTTTATGTCCAACATAGGATCCATATCATATTGGCGAAACTTTCTTTTTATAGTAGCAATCTCTCTCTCTCTGGGTTGATCCAGATGATTGCATAGTAACAAGAGTTATTCACTCATGTACATATATGTAAACAATAATGGTACTAGTTTTTGAGCACACACGATGCATGTGCAACGAAAGAGTGAAAGAACGTTATGAAGTTATTTGCAAGAAGTACGAGAGATTGTGGGAGAGGATAATGAAAGCGTGAGTAATGTGATTACGAACGGATAAAGAACTAGTAAAGAGATAGAGGAGAGAGAGTTGGGCAGTGGCGCTGGCATATATAAAATTATTAGAGTTTAAGTTATTGTATAAGCTACTTAAACGAACATTAATCAATGATATTTATATAATGGTATACTTGAAAGTTCAAAAAGGATTTTACTATAAGGATGCTTTCGCGTAGAATTGTATCAATGTAGATAACTGCTAATATTACACTTCAATCTTAAATATACAATATTGAAAGTGGACAAAAAGTCACTATGAGGCGTATTGGGGCCTGTTTGACAATGTGTTTTTTTTTTTTTGAGTTTTGGTTTTCAAAAATTAAAATTAGTTATGATTTTTATTTTAGACAAAAAGTTCATAGATGTTTGGTACAAGTTTTGTCAAAATTAGTTTTCCAATTCCTTTTCTTCGTCTTTTGATGTATGCCTCCCTAGCCCATCACACGAGCCAACACCACCACAATTACAAGACAAAACATCACTGCCAACCATAGCCAACAACTGCCGAAACATCACGCATCAATTTTTGAAATGAGACATTGATCTGCGAATACGCAACTCCAAAAAACTAGACGTATTAGGCTCGCCACCCGACTTCACCACGCAACACCACCATTCACAACACCCGACATAAGCGCCACCCAAACACATAATAGTAACTATTGAAGGAATGAAATACAGATTTACCACGATTTTACCATTGACGAACCGAAACGCCAACGTTGTCTCACAGATCATTCGAAATGTCCTATTGATCCACCATAGTAAAGCTTGGAGAGGGATCTACTGTAAAGAAGGAAAGATAAAAGATATTTGGTGCGGTGGTGTTGAGTTGCAAAAGTGGTATTGTGGTGGTAGTGGATGCTGGTCAGCATGTCGCATTGATGAATTTGATCGGTGGTTGTGGGTGGTGGTGATATTGGGTGGTTGTGGGTGGTAGTGCTGGATGGTTAAAGAGGTGGCGGTACGTATACGGGTGGTTGTGTTACAATAGTACTGGTGAACGATTGCGATGAAATAAAGTTAGAAAAATATTGATTTGGTTTTGATTTTGATTCTAACAAATGTTGAAATGGAAATATCAAAACAAAAAACCGAGTTGAAAATCCATGGTTTCGAGTTGGAGTTTTCAAAAATAAGCCCAAATTGACAATTATGTTAAAAAAAATTTGAGAAAAAAGGACAATGAAATTAAATTGAATACCACTACAGGAATAGTGAAAGCCTATTATTTCGTTTAAATACAATTTTTAGCTATTTACAAGTCAAAGTGAGGGGGATACATTTCAATAATATGTGTGGAAAAAGTTAGTGACTAGTGTTATAAATTTAGTGCATTACCAGAACTTTTCAAAATGTAACTTCACGTGAAAAACCTAAAACACATTTGAGAAAACAGCAAACTTTTGCTTCTTTTTTTCTTGCTGAGCCGAGAGAGGTAACCAGATCAAGTAGTAGTAACAACGAAGCAGTAGTAACTCCGGTATCGCTTTAATGTCGATAGTTGTAGACTCGTAGTCCTGTATATAAACTATTATATTCATACACTCGTGAGTATATTTATGTTTGATTCTCATATTTCTTTTGTGACTAGTAGTATAATAAGTAAATATTTACGGCATGTTTACACTACTATCTATCCGATGAGCGTGTCGAATCTAAGACCATGTTCACCTTGGCACACGTGCATGCCGACGGTCCTAATTGGTTGTCACAAAAATTAGCGACAAATTGGATGTGGACAAATGTTGGGGATGCGAAGGTGCAAAAGCCGAAGGATGGTGTTGTCATATCGTATCATATTCTCTCCTTAGCAAAATCAAAAGACACATCTGGAAGCCGACAACTAGAGGCATCGGCCAAAATGTCTTCTCGCGATAAGAAACCCTCGAAGCCCTCCACCAGCCGGACCGGCGGCATACGGACCCTCTCCGATTTAAACCGGCCGTCGGCCCACGATTCCGACAGCGACTCCGACGGCCCCCAGGAGTACTATACCGGCGGCGAAAAGAGGTTGGTTCGAACAATCGAAACCCGAGCTCATCCCCTTCTAATTTAACATGTATCATTTCATTTGCTATCGTTGTTGCCAGTTAAATTTTGATCGGTTGCTCTGTTTGTTTGTTGAGAGATAATCGAAAAGTGACCAATGCGTGAATTACACTCCAACCGTTTGATTGGATTTTCCGGGTTTGACTTTATGCAGAATTTAGGAAAGATTTTAGTAGCTTCTAAGCATCCAATTAAACTCAGATAGCAATTTGGATTAATTAAGCATCTTTTAGCAAGTCAGGCAAGGGTGAAAATGATGAGTGAAGTAAACTTTTACTACTTGAATGTACTCTTTGAAATACCTTTGTTAAGCACAAAAGCATACCCAGAATGAGAAACCCGAACTCTAGCTAATACCTCCGTTCCACTAAATTTTCCCAATTTGACCTTTTGCAAATTCCTGGGATAGATTTACTAATTGCCAAACATTGAGTTTACTTCTTGTTCTTATCCTAGCTTCACCTGCCAGCCGGTGCTTAATCAATTCTAATTGCTATTGGAGTTCAGTCCAGTAAAACAGAGTTTTTTAGTTTAATTCGATGTGCAAATGTTCAAGTTGTAGTTTCGAAATGTGCAAGAACTCAAAGCAGACAAAATTGTGGGAAGGATCATGGTCTTAATGGACGTATATGCAAGTGCGACCCAGTTTCGAGCATTAAGTTTTGCATACAACATTCTTATGGTGTGTAGAACCTCTTTAAAAGCTGGCTATTTGTGTACAACACTGTATAAAGTAATTAAGGGATATGTTTGAATCAAGGTTTAAAGTACTGCTTCACCAGATGTTGAATAGAAGTTCTGCCTGCATCTTCATAGATGTTACCCTATTGAAATACAGAATATTGATGTCTTTCTTCAAACATGTTAAGGAAGTTCTCTGTAAAATAGTTTGGATTAGATAGTCGATAAAAAAGCTATAAGCCATCAGACAAGGTAGCCAAGTAGCAGAGGTTGTGGGAGATAAAGCTAGTTTAGCTAGCTCGTGGTATCAAAGCTAATTTTCCACTCGCAATATGATGTGGCCTGTTGAGAAAAACTACGTAAAAGCAGTGTGATTTTGCGAGATTATAGATACGCATAACTAATATTCATATTAACCCATAATTGATGCCAGGGGATATTTAATTGAGTTACCTTGCTTGTCTAAGGAAGTGTAGGATCATAAACATTGCTTGATCCTTGACATGCATACGCCTTTTGATAAGCATTTGACGTGATGTCGAACCAAAACCCCAAGTACAAACCCCCATTAATAGATGCAAACACATTCCAACCAATTCCAGAAAATATGTACGTGTATCATATAAGAACCGATAACTACTACCAACATACAAGTACTTAAAATCTTCCTATAAGTAAAAAATCTCAAGTATCCTTGAGCACACGAGACATATGATCATCACTAATCAATGAAAACCATAATTCCAACACCAGTGGTCTATGAATCACAGGTGCGACAGTTCGGGGTAAGCACGAACCCCGGTTGCTGGTGCGGCATGGGTGTGCGCTGGGTACATGTCCAGAATAATCTATTTTTAATTAAATTTATGGATCTTAAGTGCGGCTAGGACACGGTAGGGACATGCACCTAAGGTTTCTTGGTAGAGAGGAGAGAGGTAGAAGAAGAAGGAACAACCTCCGCCGGAGAGCGCCGTTGAGGCGATTGTCTTCTGGCAATAGCGGCTACTGGCGATGTCTGGCAGCAGAGGCAACCTGCGGCGTCTGGCAGCAACCATGACAGCTTCTCAATGCAGCGAGCTATTGTCAATCTTATCGATTTGAGTTTTTTTTTAGGGTGACGCCTGTTTGCAAGACAAGGTGACAGCTATATCAAACTTTTTGTTTATTACGTTTAGGCGCTATCTTTATTGACAATCTTCTAAGCTAGCCTAAATGTATTTCGAGAAATAACAAAACTTGTAAAGTTTACTATCATATTTGGCAGCAACCATGACATCTTCTCAATGCAGAGAGTTATTGTCAATCTTGTCGATTTGAGTTTTTTTTTTTTTAAGGGTGACGCCTGTTTGCAAGACAAGGTGACGGCTATATCAAACTTTTTGTTTATTACGTTTAGGCGCTATCTTTATTGACAATCTTCTAAGCTAGCCTCAATGTATTTCGAGAAATAACAAAACTTGTAAACTTTACTAACATATTTGGCTATGCACTTTCAATATTTTAAAGTCGCCCACCAAATTCACAGAGTATCTTATTGTTTATTTGAAATACTATTATCCGTTTCTATTAAAAAAATTTGCCATATCCCTACCGCATGTGCATTTTATTTTTTTAAAAAATGACGTATTCGCGCATCTGCACCCGTAACCTCACCGGAACTGCTTCTTAGGCAGTGATTAATATTGATGTAATAGAAGTGGTTTTTGATTAAGTAGCTGAATTCTGAAGAAAATGATTATTGATGATCGAAGTCCATATATATTGATACGTAGAACTCCTATTTATGTTCTTAATGGACAAATTGATTGAAAAAATCATGACTATACCTGACAATGAAGCACCTTGAAAAGCCAACATACAACGAAAGTTTTTTGTTGTCGACAGAAGAAGTTCCCCCTCCCCCTGGATCATATCTTCACTTCCTTCCTATCTCTTGGCCAAGTCTCAACAAAATATGGGTCTGGTGACAGCCTAGATGCACATGCGCCAATAAGAACTAGATGCACACGCTGATAAGAACTATTTTATGGTCCTTGACAATGTTCTCATGATTGGAGCCTCTGTAGCACAGGTGCGGCACTGGTGGCGAAGCACAGTCACCGGGTGTGCGTCGGGTGCATGTCCAATAATTATGATATACTTTTTTAATTTCCTAAATACCGGGTGCGGCTTAGGTGCGGTTCGGATATGGATCGGGTGCTTATTAGATATTATGGGATGAAAACATAAATTTTAAAAGAATTTAGGGCTTAAAAACAAAAAAACTGGATTTTTGGGGGGTTAAATTATAAATAATGAAACATTTACTCAAATACCTAAATTAACATATCGTTAAAGAGGGGAGTAAGAGAGTGGCGGTGGCAGTGGCGAATTAGCCACAGCTAACCACGACCACCGGAGACTACGGCGACCCCTCAAAACCACCGGTGAAGAATTTGAGAGGAGAGAGAAGAGGAAGCAGCAGCCCACGACCGGAGCCAGCGCCATCGATGGCCATCAAACTGCTCCTATCTTTTCAGGATAACTAAAAAAAAGAACTCCAGCGACGGTGAACACGGGGTAACTGCTGCTTCTCTACCTCTCTGTCTTCCTTCACCAGAGACTTCTTTTTCTTTTGAGTCTCTGACTTTCTCTTTTGGCTCAACTTTGTCTTCTTCAATGAGTAAATGACTAAATGACCCATAAGTTCTATATGTTTGTACAAGAGCTCATTAAACATAAATATTTCAAAAGCAAATATTAATTATTCAAAATTATAAAAAAATTGCCGTATCCTAGCCGCACTGGTATCCTTTGTTTTAAATGCTGTATCGGCATATCTGCATCCGTACCCATGTCCGTGCTTCATAGATTAGAGTTGTATGGTGGCCGTACGTATTAAACCATCCTTGCTAGGCTATTTTCTATGAACATAAATGCTCTAAGTTGTTATGGAGGTTTGACTGAATCTAGATGGAGTTTGGAGAATGCGATAGTGGGCTTGGAGCCCAGAAGTAATTTTTGTTTTAGGAAAAGAGCTTGAACTGATTAGGGGCTAATAGAGCAGAAATCTTGCACCATGCGCAATTGCGTCTCCACACACAGACACTATTACCCTTCTTTCTCTTATTGTAGAGAATACGGTATCTTAACCCTTTGTAGTGACGCACAATTCTTTTATCCTATAGTCCAGTCCTTAGTTGCACAAAGCGGGGGTGGGTGCGGGAGCGGGGAAGCGTAAGCACCAAGAAGAATCTGAGGTTGGGAGCGGCTTGAATAAATAAATGCGTAAAGAGTATTATCATTTGTTTAGCATAGTTTACATAGATAGCAACAACAAACAAGGAGACTTTAAGGACTTGAAGGAAGAGAGAAACAAGGAATTGAGTTGAAAAGAGCTTGATTTTCATGTATTCTATCACTTGTTCCATGCATCTCTATCCAGCTAGCGGGATCGAGTTCCCATCTTAGCTTGGGACGAGATCCCATGGAGCTCCTAACTTGGGATCGCAAAAGCGAGTTTCCAAGAGAGAAACGCCACCATATTAGGAGTTTCCTGCAACTAAGGTCCAGTCCTTCACCTGATACCATGCCTATTTTTCCATGTCTACTATTGAAGTGTCTACATTTAGGAAAGAAGTGTATGGAACTATGTGTATGTTGTTCACTTATTTCATTGTATGATGCGTAACAGTTGTCTGACATTTGTTGCCACAATTTTCTGCAGTGGCATGCTCGTTCAGGATCCTTCAAAGAGTAATGATGTGGATGAAATTTTTAATCAAGCTAGACAGCTGGGTGCTGTAGAAGGGCCCATGGAAGCTCTTCGTCCGTCTTCAAGCTCAAGAAGCTTTTCTGGAACCGCAAGATTACTTTCAGGGGACTCACTACCCTCTGCTCCCGCCGCTCCCCAGCAGCAGCCTGAGCCTCTTGTACACAATATTGTTTTCTGGAGAAATGGTTTCACTATAAATGATGGCCCTTTGAGGAGATTGGATGACCCTGAGAATGCACCATTCCTGGAGGTAACAATTTTTAGGCAGAAGTTAAACAAGAAGGGAAAAAATAACTTACAAAAAGTGATCGAACGAGGTATTATATCTCGGGTGGTATGATGTACCTGATCTTTGTTCTCACTGATGGCCTAATATATATAGCGGAAGTTTTCAACTTATTAATGACAAAAGGGTGTTGATTGAGTAAAAAGAGTGACTTAAGCCCTAAAGATTTGTATTTCAGCTACCCGCATCTGGCATATGATGATCCTGTAGATAGAACAGTAACCATCTCTTTTGTTTTCCTATTTTGTTCTCAAACATATTTATGATTTTGTTACATCCCAATGCAGAGCATTAGAAAGTCCGAGTGTCCGAAAGAGCTCGAGCCAGCTGATAGGAGGTCCTCAGTTCATGTCAATCTTATAAGGAGGGACGAGAAATACCCTGTGAGCCCACTCTTCCTGTTATTTCTTCCTCATATCAGGATCATTGTATAATTATCTTTTTGTGTAGCAATTTATGGACATCTACGGTAATGCTTATTCATTTGCTTTCAATTCCATATCCAGTCATAACATTTCTTTCATCCTCAATTTTATGCAGGAACCAGAGCAGCAGCAGGTCTCATTTCAGGGTGTGGGAAGAACTCTGGGAAGCAGCAGCACGACTCCAGCAGCACCTGAGCCAGCAGTTGCCGCGCCTTTAAACACTGCTCCTAACCCGTCTATGGGGCTGGTTGTGGACAGCTCATTGCCATCGACCTTGATTCAGCTCAGGTTGGCTGATGGGACCCGCATGGTTGCCCACTTCAATCACCACCATACAGTAGGTCATATTCGTGCCTTCATTGACGCGTCTAGGCCTGGGGTCTCCAGGTATTATCAGCTGCAGACCGTCGGATTCCCTCCCAAACAACTCACTGATCATACCCAGACGATAGAGCAGGCAGGCCTTGCAAATTCAGTTGTTATCCAGAAATTCTAAGTCGAGCTCCATAAATCTCACACTCTGAGATTGTTGTTTTCGCATTCAATCTGCGCTTACCGAAGACAAAAGGATTATTTTGTCTTCATTGTTAATACTTCACGAGTACATCATCAATACTTTGTAGAACCAATACTTCTGCTACTGTATTGCCATGTTGTGTTAAAATTATTTTCATCCGTTTGATTCATTTGGTTCACTAAATCCATTGGTGGTTCATGTTATGCTGGAAACATAAATTGTAGTACATGCTTCGAACTTGCACCATCTTTCAGTTAATCATTTTTTTTTTTGCTGTTCTAATCTTTTTGCTTATTTATACCTGACCTCTTTTGCTAAAAGGCTTATTAGAGAAGAAATGAGGCATGCACAAGGACATTTGCACACATTAATAAGAGCTCTAGAATTAATCCTTTTGGTAGTACTAAGGTAACTTCATAAGAGGTCGTCGTTGATGACTTCTACTAATAGTTGTTCATAGGTTTTATCCGGACTAAGAAGAACGGTTCGGTCCACTGATCGCTTGTAACAAGTGTTTGATTTAGGTCCTTGTCGTATCTAACTTGCCGTTGCTTTGATTGCTCTCGCTGATTAGGTCCTTGTCGTATCTAACTTGTCGTCGTTTTGATTGCTCTCACTCTATGTACCGGTAATCAACCGAACGAAATCAGATTAGGCGCCCGGATTTGACGTTGATTGTATCGCTCTATGCGCTGATAAATCGGCTGTACGAAAAAAGTTTAGGCGCACAGATTAGACGTTGTAATAGGCATCGCACTGTTGTCGAAACAGTTTCCATCCGTTCATAGTGGCTTGGATTAGACAAGAAAAAGCAAATTGTTGTCGGCCAACAGAAGATTTTGATGTTCTCATCTGATAGATCTTCTTGCACTTGGGCTTGGCTCGAATGGGGTCCCTTTTGGCCCCCTCAATGCACAGCCAATTGAAGACGATTTCAATGCTAGTATTTAGGAGTCATATCACGTAGACAACTAGAGTTGCCACTCAGGGTATAAACGATAAGCTGCGTTTCTGCTAGCGGGGAAACCAACACTTTCTTTTTGTTGCAAACTTGTGCATCAGGAACACCATTGACAAGAACATCGACTATCTCAAACACCCAGCATCCGAGTGAGAGTTTAGATAAGGTCTTATATGTTAACAAAGTCATAGTTACGCGTCTCTCTCCCCGCACGCGCGGGGTGTCGAACACGGATATGTTCTGTCCGCATATGTAAAAACATGTCCGTTAATCTCTCGATGGATTATCGCAGTGTATGTAATGATCAGTAACTACTGAATATTTGTTTTAAGATTAGAATGGACATCGATAACTTTCATGACCTAATATCCAAGTTAATGGTTTGGGATCACTAGTTCACAACTCTAAACTTGAGAAGTTTTATATTGTCTCTAGGAAATCACTGTTGGTCCGTAAAGAAAGCTAGTATTGCACGTAGGTTCTAATTTGACTGGATATATTCGTAAGCATTGTGTGGTAGTACTAATAATCTTGAGAGACTGTATAAAGTCATCGCGGCTCACGACTTGGGCAAAGTTGAACATGGACATAAATTATCATATTTGGAATTAGGATAGAGACCCCACAACCCTCCGGTGTGTGAGAATTCAGTTTTCTGAGTTATTTCAGTGTTATAAGAGATGCAAGCTTGTAACTTTACTTCATGCCTAAATGTCTAATCGTAACTTTGCAGTCTTAAAGTTGCAATTCAAATTAAAAAATAGTGAGTGATACAAAATCTTAATTGTGGCATTAAATTCTATAAAACCTTGCGAAACAAAGTTTCTTATACATTTAAGATCGGAATGATTTTGGCGGCAACTCTTATAAGAAGAACGACCTACAACTCTCTTCATTGACCAATAATGATAGTTAAATCTATTTAGTAGCTGACATCTTTAATTAAAAATTTTAACCCTATATTTTTAACGTGACTACCGATTGATAGATACTAAACATGTTTAACAACTATCAATGACTATGGATCGTAAATTATTCTTGCTGCCAAATTTCTTTTTAGGATTGATTTGATAAGGTCTTATTTGACTACTAATAACAATGACACATGTGGTTCATCGGTTTAATGATTCTGCTTTTGATAGTTTTGAATAGAACTCATCTTTTTCGTTTGTATTATTAGCAGGAACAATTGAATAACATAGCTGGCCTGTTTTAAGGAGGTCAAGAAAATGCAGGAAATGGACTCTAGCCAAGGTTTTGGGATTTTCAACTCTGCACTCCCACCCAGTATGAAACATTTACAGTTCCTTTGTGTCTATCGCACGCTGTTCATCCAGAGAGTACAAAAGTTTTTTTTTTTTTTTTCGAAAGACCTATTGTCAATGATGTAATTAACTTTTTTTTTTATCTTCACAACGGTTTCGTTTAACTCAAATGTCTCACCTCCCGTGAAACTCGAACATAAGTTAACTTCAAATTTTTTGGCCGAAGCAGCCTATATTAATTGAAGAAAGGATGTATCGAGGTAATTAATAGTTGCATTCTAGATTTGATACCTATATCCTGTTTTTGTCACTAATGATTAAAATAATGCAGTGCAATACAATTTTTTTATGACAAAAGCAGAGTCTAATCGACAAAAAGTAACGTGAAATTATGCATCACTTTTATATCGTATTAACTAAGCTATACGCCAGGCCAAGATACGAAAATTTTATGCTCTTACCAAGATTTAAAACACTAGTCAGTTTCATAATATTATTTTCAGCAAACCCTCGGCAGAAGAGACAAAGATCCTGACAGATAACTTAAGGGTCGTTGATTTTGATTGCTATACCAAGGGTTTTAATTATAACCAAAAAAAAAATTTAATTGCAGCATTCTGCATTATCGGCATCATAATCATGGAGTAGAAAATGAATAGTACAATATGTCACAAGTTCCATCTTTTTTGCTGGACTAGATGTGTTGAGGGCACTATGTGTCAATAGACAAGTTTTTCACTGTACTTGGGAGTTGGGACTAAAGAATTTAATGATCAATCCTATCAGAAAAAAATTCTCAAAATTCCCTTTTACAAAGACTTGGACACTACCCTGCACAGTGACATAGCCAACGTCACCCTAGCCAGTACAATCATCATGATTATAAAAAGGGTTAGCTTTAAGTTAACTTGTTTAACTAAAATTAAAAACAGGCTTAAAGTGCTTTTTGGAGGTTGCTAAGCACAGCTAAAGTACTTGGGGAAAGGTGTTCAAGACTAATTATTGACTGACATGTGACGACTGAAGCTTTCCTCAGATGTCCATTGTAGCATCCGTGTGCTCTTCTTCCCTTTTCTCTCATCTGGCTAGCTAGCTTTAAGCTATCATCTCCGCTGCCCACTGCTCATGGACTTGACGTAAAGCACAAATCTGAGAGAGAGCTTGCTTTTCCTAGCTTACAAGTGCACAGACACCCTCTTACTTATTTACTCGTAGACGCCATAGATGTTCACAGCAGTGACGTATCTCAACTTTTTCTTGATCAGTGGCTTGATTCTATGCAAACTCTGTGAGTCTAGACCCTAAACCCTAAGTGGAGGGCTAACTGCATGTGGCTAAGTTCCTTATGCCCCAACCCTTTGAGAACCTTAACCAGTGCTTGCTTTCAGTCAGGTTGTACTCATCTGGCAAGCTGAGTTTGAGTCCTTGACGTCTTTTTTTACTCTCTTAATCATGAGTGTGGCTCTCTAGTGTTGAATGGGGGGTTGAAATGCTGTGCACAGGGGTACATGTCCAAAATGACTGGAAAGATCATTTTAATTTCAACCATCCATGTTCCAAGTTCTAACCTAGTTTATATGTCTTCTGGCTCCCATGCAATTATACATTCTCAAACTTAAAATCTTTCGAATTGTAATTATACTAATTTACTTATTTTCCCCATAAAAAGTATCTCGCCTACTCTTATACTTATTGAGTAACTTCCTTTCATATCTTATATACTATCATTCTCCCATTTAACTTAAAAGAAAAGTTCTAACCTATACCTACCCCTAGGTTCCAACATTAAGTTGTCATCTTACGTTCTGTTTAGTTAGCAAATTCGTTGTCTTTACTTTTATATTTCTGAGTTGTTTAAAAAGATTTTATTTTAAAAATCATATGATAACTCGGCTTTATTATTCGGTTAAAAATTTTGAAGTTAAAATTCAAATAAAATTGTATTTCAATATCAAATGCACATATAAGAGCACATTTGTAAATATAAACAGATAATCACCAAATAAAAATAATTAACGACATTCTTGTATAAAAATAACAACTAACTACATTACAATTACAAACAACTAAAAGAGAGTGGAGAATATGGTACCGACTTGTAGCCGAATTGTGGGTCAATTGTTTGTTTTGAAAAAGTGGTAAGACTCTGTGTATACAAACAAAATTGGATAAACAAACAAAAAGTACTATTTACTCTAAAATAAATCACTTTGCATTTAGATGAATTGTGTAACCAAATAGAGTGTTAGCTGATCAATGTCATATGAAGGTGACACCACCTATAGTCATTCTCTAAAATTTGCTCAATCATACCTTTATTTAGGTGATTGAGTTCGGCCAATTCTATGACTTGGTTTAAAAATTACTCGTCGTACTTAACATGGTGTAGAGAAAGTGAGTTAGAAGTGTTCACATTGCAGTTTCATCTTTTAAAACATGTCATTCAAAATAATAAAGTTCCAGATAACACGTTTTCATTGGTTATAAACATGTCTCCCAAGTTTTATCGGTGGTTACAACAAAAAATGCTCACAAACACATAATCAGACTAAATGTTGATCGTCGCCTAGGTGAGTTCATCCATCTTCTTGGTAATGAAATGATTTTTTTTTCCTCACACTGCATAACAAAACTTGATGTTTCTTGGCGTGTATCTTTTGAGCAACTCCTTTAGTACCAAATTAAATTTAAACCAAGCTGTTGTGCATAGTTCTATTTCATGAGTCTTACATTACATCTGGAGAACCATGTTAGTTAATTAAATTTTAAGATACCTTGTCAGCAACCACTTGAATTCTCAAACAGTTTGTGAGAAACCATTTTGTAAGACAGTTTTGTTGTAGGTGTATACACAACATGAGACAATCCGTAAGTGCAGGCAAGTGTAGATAGACAAAGGTGATGCTTACAGCTCTACAGCTATATATTTGCAGCGTATATAATAAAGTGGAGAGAGATTCCTCGGCTCTCTCTGTAACATGGGTGAAAATGCAAAGAGAGGACACACCAACATTTCAAGCTTTATAATATCCTTCAGTCAATTCTTAAGATTTTAAAATAACTGGTTAGTAATTAACATAGTATTAGAGCACAGCTGCATATTAGAATTAGCAATTATTTTCTTCCCGCTTCCTAGTTGTATTGCAGGGAACACCGCTTCAGAAGGTATATGGTATAAATGTTTTCTTATAGGACACTTTATTTAAGGAGTTTTTCATAAGGTACGTTTAGTCTGTTGAGAGATATAAACACTACATTGGGTATCAATTCGTATTGGGTAAATAATAAATAATACTTAAATATATATGGCTTCTAGGTCTCTCCCTTCATTTTCAATTAGTTTTGAGGTGGATGCTTTCATATGATATCAGAGTTGGTCGATTGCAAACAACTCATAATTAGTTTCTCGCCATCACTTAGTCAATTTCTCTACGTGCCAAGTCCACTCAAAAATCAGTCTCGCAACACATGAGGGGGCGTGTTGAGAAATATAAACTACACACTGGGTATCAATATGTAGGCCTTGTAGGCCTCTCTTTTCATTACCAATTGATTTTGAGATGGATACTATTATATTGTATGTTCTCTCCCAATGTCGAGTAACTCTACTCTCCAAAGCGAAGAGAAGGTGAAAAGCATCACCAAAGCAGCATAAGCATGCTATTGGCTAACATGCTTGAATTTGAGGTTAAACGCTCGTGACGCATGAGGGTTTTGGACTCGATTCTTTTTACTTGCGTATCCAGTTTTTCTTTTCGTCCTCGGTTCGTTCTTCTTCCTTGTAATGTGTCTTCGCACCCGCATGCACATGAGAAAAAAAATGTTAAAATGTGATAATAAAATTATTAAACATGTTCTTTAACGCCTTATATATTCTTGGAGCAAGTGGCAGCTCTAGTAAGGATTCGTATTTACCAGGTAAGCAGCCAGCACAAAGCCACTTGATGACAAATATTAGCAGTCCCTGTGCAGGAGTAGGTTTTAATAGACGACAGGAGATAAAAGAGAAAGGGTCATTCGGACTGTCCCACAAACTACCAGCTTTTTTATATCTGAAACTCCACTTTTTTTTTCTTTGGTTTAATAATTACATATTCGATTAGATGGGATTGACGAGACTGAAAATCAGTGAGAGATTTAAAGTTAATTTTTGGGGCAAATAATAATTAATAGTAGTAATTAAGAAAAAGAAAAAGGTTCTCCCCCCATGCAAAGAGATCGGAGACAACCCCGGTAAAAGATGATTTGCTGTCACCTTTTCTCTGGGCAAAAAGGCGTTTCCTTAAGCCTGATTAGGTACTTAATGAGTACTTTTTAGCAGATTTATTTATAGGTTAAGGGTTGTTTGGTGCACTATTAATTATGCTTCATTTGTGTGTTATGTTCGGATTTTAACCTACAATTGAAGAGAAGTGCAATATCTTTTATGCCAGAACGTGTTTGGGTCTTGTCAGAAGTTGTAATTAATTGAGACTTAGTCGCACGAGTCATTATGATATAAGGTTAATCATTTGCTGTTACTAGACAAAATATCATTAGCAATAATAATTGTTTATGGTCATGCTTTGTCGCAAGAATTTAGTTCGATTTGCAACTTGCAATAGACTACCTTCCTTGTAAGGAAAAAATCATGGTTGTGTTCAACAAAATGTGCTACCTAAAAGGTAGAGGCCGATGAATTTATAGTATGTCGCTAAAAGGTTAATAGTCTTATACAGAAAGGAGTAAAAAACTTATAAATGGTAGAAATGACAATTTTTTATTCCGAAGTATTCTCATTTTAATTTTCCTTAGGGAAATTTTCCTTTTTTTATTTAATTTTAGAAAGGCATAAATGCATCAAAATATGCTCCATTGGACTACCATTTTCTCTATATTTGTTTTCACGTTTTTAAAAGCCTTTCCAAACTTTGTTTACAAAATCATCAAATTTAAATATTGATCATCAATTCTTTGGAGATATGCTATCAAATTACGCATTTCTGACTGCTAGATGGATGCAAATCGGTATTTAAAGAACATAGAGGAGTTTTCATGTTTTCTAGTATAATATTAAGTTAAGGTTTAATATTTTTGTAATTTTGTAAGTGGCATCCAAACAAACTAATTTCAATTCTCTAAACAGACATCTTTTCCCTGTGTACAAAAACAAGAAAAAAGAAGTGGTAAACAAGAGGGAAAGAAAACTTTCTTCGCATGTTGTGTTCTTTAAGTTATCTTACTAATTCGAGAAAGTAAACCCTTTTTTAGAAAAGGGTAGGATTAAAACTGGTAAACAAAAGGGAAAAAAAAATTTCTTGACATGTTGTGATCTGCAAGTTATCTTACTAACTCGAGAAAGTAAACCCTTTTTTCTCAACGAAAACAAAGAAACATGTGGAGAAGTAATTTACTAGAATTATCTCCAAGATGTAGAAAACAAAGAAACATGCTGGAATCATAGATTCTTACAAGAAACTAAAGTTTAAGATTAATCCAACCCTTTTCTTAAAAAAATTATCTCCAAGATGTAGACTCAAATACTTTTTCTTTTACAGAATATTAGAAATATATACCAAGGTTAATAGAGAGGGTTACAAAACATGGTAGAAAGTCAAGTAAAAGACTGAGGATCTATTTGACAACGTTGTGGTTTTTAGTTTTAGTTTTCGAAGAAAATAAAAATCAAAACTAACTGTGGTTTTTTTTTGAAAAAAAATAGGTAGATGTTTGGTAAAACAGTTTTTGTTTTGAGTTTTTTTCCTCATTATTTTTTTTATTTTCCTTAAAATCTTTGCTTCTTCTCAAACAAATACCTTCAGCCCCGTCCGAACTCCGAAGCATCACCACTAGTCAACACCACCACCACCGCCTCCACAAATCATTATTGCACAACTTGAGATACAACAGAATTTCGACGAAGCTTTGATTATGATCGCGGAGACGTCTTTCTCTACTACCCCAAGCTCTCTATTTATAAACAATATGGTAGGCTTAAATTTGAAAAACTCTTGATTTGAGATTTAATTTTGTAATTAAAGAGATTTTGCCCCGTTCAATTCAATAAGAATTTCTCAATTATATGAATTATTATTTTTATTTAATTTAGACATAATTCTTAAGTCGAAGTTAATTCATTTGACTTTTATGGTAGCGAGACAACGCTAGAGCCGGTTCACATAATTTTATTTGGACTAGTTTTCTAGCTTAACTTTAGATGGAGACCACCATTTTATTTGACTTCATGTCAATGTCTTCACCCGCAGCTCAGCTGTGCATCATTAGACAGACTGCCAATGGCAGTTATCGACAACAACACATCATCAGAAAAAAGTAAAAAAAGCAAAATTACCGTTTGAAAAAATCCATAAAAAACTTAACCTAGATTCTGACATCAGGTTCATTATATCATTCAAAATCAAATGGAAGTTCGAGCCTAGCTGCGCCATCTCACGGTGGATTTGGGGGGTTTTGGGCGTCGGTGGTTGAAGAAGAAGAGTGGATTTGCTCTCGCATTATCATAGGGAACGAAAAATGAGTGGAATTTGACTCTGAAAAGAGGCCTATTAGTGAGCTATATGACCAAAAAAATTGGACTTCGGGTATTATAGTAACTTCACACGCCAACATTTTGAAAAATTACGGTAAAAAAACGGATATGAGAAGTGTTAGTGAACAAAATTATGTGAAAAAGCATTATTAAACACTCTTTTAAAAATTATAAATGAACAAGAGGGTATTTTTGTTTCAATTCGTTTCCAAAACAAAAACACGCACAACATAGAAAATAAGAAATAAAGATTGAAAATGTAAAGAACAACCCGTTACCCTACGAGCGTAAGCTATGAAAAAATAGATCCAACAATATTATTATGCCTAAGGTCAGTTCACATGCAAGCCCGAGATAAATCAAGATATTACTACCAAATATATAATAAACCGAATGTAATTATAATGAACAACTAAGGTCAGTTTGAAAACTCTTTTGTTTTCATTTTTTTTCAAAATTGGAGAAAAAACGTGTTTTTTAGTTTTAAAAATGGACTGTTTTTGAAGACCTCTGTATAAGAGTTTTAAAATTTTATTTTGAGAACACCATCCTTTTACCGCCGCAGTCACAGCCTACCGCCGGAGCACAAATGAAATAGCCAACAAAATTCAGCTTAATACTGCATAAAATACCTATTCAGTCCAAAAGGTTTCAACTATTCCAAAGTAACCCAGGCTGTGATTATGATTCGTTACACATATATATATATACGAAACAACCACCAAAATTCAGCATACCCGGGGGCTGCCGCACTAGACGTGCCTAGAGACAAGCTCAGGGCGAGAGAGGAAGAGAAAGCTGAGGACAACACCACTTGGATACCCTCATTGAGTGTGAAATAATAAATGAGTGGACAAATTGCACCCTAAGCCAGCAGTAGTCTGGCAGGAGGCAGTACACACACAGCCTACAAGAGAACCTGTATGATACCGTGCCCCAAAACCAAAACCAAAACCCTTTTTTCTCCGTCATCTCTATCACACACACACACACTGGACTATACCTCGATTTGATCGTTCCTCCCAATCAGCTTCTCTCTCCTCTATCATAGCCTAACAAACAAAGTTTTCTTTTTCTCGCTCTAGAATATTTTTGCCAGTAATGGCAGTTCCATCAGTGGCAGTGCAAGAAAAGGGTGAGAGAGTTTTCATCGGGAAGGTAAAAGCTCACCACAAAAGATAAACACAAGGCACAGGGGCAGAAGGAACACCTAATTGCAAAGCTACCTCCCTTCTTACACTGCAACCCCCGCGTGCTTTCTGCCTGCAAGTTATTTTGGCTCAGAAATATGAAGAGAGAGAGAGAGAGAGAGAGAGAGAGAGAGAGAGGTGTTTTATCAGCTAAATTGGGTTTTCCAGAGGAAATCTGAAGCAGGCCTTTAGCTTTACTGAGACCCGTGTATCCAAGATAGGGCAAAGTCTTTAACTTTCAACAACTGACTACCCACCACTACTATTACTATTACTATTACTACTGCAGACAGAGTGAGAGAGCCAAAATATTTAGGAGTTTCTGAAAAGAGGTCTGTGTAAGCTTAAAACTCGGGAGAGCACTGCCATAGACACGTATATGCCTCAAAAGGAGACACAAAGGCCTAATAATTTCACTCTCATAATGTGTGAGACTCACACAGAGAAAGACACATATCTAGTGACAGAGAAAGGGAAAGATCAGGTGAAATTCTAAGGAAACAAAAGAGAGAAGCAGAGAGAAAGAGAGGAAAGCAAAGGTCTGTGTAGGCTCAGATGGTTCTGGTTTTATAGTAGGAAAGCAAAGGGAATAGATAGAGAGAGAGAGAGAGAGAGAGAGAGAGAGAGAGATGGATAATCAGGGTGGTGGTGGAGCATGTATGATGATGGGTTATGGGGACAGCCATACAACCAATATTGGCACTGCTAGTAGTAATGGACAACTACTGTGCCCTACTATGTTGATGATGATGCCTCCACCTCTTCCTCCCATCAGTTCTTCTCATTCTCACCCTATATCTGATCAACACAACAGCAATCACAACCACAGGAACAACAATACCCTATTTCTTCCCCTCCCTCTTCCTCCTCCTCCTACTACCAACACCACCACCAACACAACTGGGTGTTATTTCATGATGGACAGCCAAAACAACCACCACCACCACAACAGTGGTGTAAATGGGAGTGGCAGCAGCAGCAGTTCTTTTTCTCCTTCTTCAGTTGTCAAGGCAAAGATCATGTCTCATCCCCTCTACCACCGTCTCTTATCTGCTTATGCCAATTGTCAAAAGGTATCACAGACGGAGTATTTCCTAAACCTACAAACCAACCTATTAACCTAAACCTACTTTTGTGTGTGAGAAGAGGAAACTAGCTGCAAACTCCCAACCCCCATCTCTGTAAATGAGATGGAGTGAAGCTAGCTACTAAGTACTAACCCTTTTTCTTCTCTCATACTGAAAAACAGTTATGGTCCAAATTTTTGCATATTCCTAGTGTTGAGATGAACAACAAAATTTTCCTACGGAGACAAACTTGTGTGGCGTCAGTCGTGTTTCGCTTTCGCAGATCTCACTCTGTAAGAGATTAGGAACAGACTAGTAGTTTACCTACTACTGTATTGTTGAGTAGAACTCGAGATATTTCTGATGTAGCCTATCTTTAATAAACTAGATTTGTTGGGAGAGTCTTATTATAATTAGTCTAGGGTTAACCTATGTCAAGTGTGAAAAAAGAGACAGAAAGAATTACTAACTACTTTTCTTGATCTGTATGGTGTACAGATAGGTGCACCACCGGAAGTGGTGGCACGGCTGGAGGAAGCGTGCGCGTCACTGACGGCGGGGGCCAGAACGACGTCTTCGGGGGCCGGTGAAGATCCGGCCCTGGATCAGTTCATGGAGGCGTACTTGGAGATGCTGACCAAGTATGAGCTTGAGCTCTCAAAACCCTTCAAGGAAGCCATGCTTTTTCTGTCCAGGATTGAGTCACAGTTCAAGTCTCTCACCCTTACTGGACCATATCTCTCTTCTGATTCTCATATGTCAACTGGTAAATATATGTAGTCATAAACAGATTTTTTTGTTCTTTTTGAGTTTTATGAATTGAATAATTTGTTTGTTCTCTGGTACTAACGTACGGGTATATATTTTAAGTCATGCCTGCATGTCTTATATATCCAAGATTAACTATACAAATAGCTTTAGTCTCTTAACTATTTCCCCCTTCTTGTGTCTTTGTTTTTTCCATTCTCTTCCTCCTTCCCTTTCAAAATGTGTGAAATTTCATTTGCGGGTGTGGGTGTAATTGTGTGTGTGTGGGGTTGGGGGGGGGGGGGGGTGTTCATTGCCTCCTTCCAAGTGTGAGTCAGGGTGTTGTTTTTTTTAACCCTTACATCTGTTTGAATCTTTTTGGGTTTTTTCCCCTTGTTTTTGGCTAGTGATCTAGTTTTTAGGTTGAAACTGTTTGGAAGAACTATAGCTATCAGTGTATATATGTCATAGTTTTGTTTGTTGACATATTGTAGTAGATGTAGTACGTAGCTAGGCTATGTTCCTTGCCTTTGATCTGTGTCTCGATGTCTGCGTCTTCAAGTAATTGCTCGTACTAGCCTCCTCGCTTTCTAACTTCCTATACGTTCTACTTCTCCAGTTTTGGAACTCTTGACGTTTACATCTCCAAGAAAGAAAATTGCCTATTCCATCTCTCTCTCTCTCTCTCTCTCTAAAATGAAAGGTTACTATGATGAGGAAGCTAGATGGTAAAATGAGGTTGGTTTACTAAGTTTACTGGGGTTGCAACGATGGATTTTCTCATAGTGAGGGTAAATTTTCTCTATTCTTAGCTTTCAGTAATACTGTACAAAGTAAATTTTAGGATTCTTTGTAATTTTCGGTTACTAGTGCAAAGCTTCCGGTATATGTAGTGCTTAATCTCTAACGACCGAAAAACAAGTACAGTAAACCCTTGGTATTGGACCATATCTCTTGTCTTGGGCCAGGCAAACTATTAGGGTTTAAACTTCTCTAAATGCCGAAAATTTGGAGTTAAAATTTTGCTGAATGAGAAGTTCGTGGTAGACTAGCATTTGCAATTTTATTACAGATTCTTGTGCCTTATGTTAGCGTACTGTTATATTTTCATAATAAAGCTTGAAGCCTTCTTCCTCTCTTGTTTTCTCTATCTGCATTATCATTGATTCTTTGAGCATTTGCAACTTTCGAATATGTTTAACTGTGCTTGCCTGGTAAGTTTCACGGGTTCCAACTGTGATCGATAAAAACTTGGTATAAAAACTTGGTATGACGACTACCCTGAGACAATGCATGAATCATATCAGGCATAACGTGATACAAGCTTTGGTGTTTTACTTCACATTGCTTATATGATTGTCGTGAATTAGTGCAATACGCCACAGTTATGTCAAGTAGCCCATATGATATGCATAAACATTTTGTGTACCAAAAAGAAAAGGTTATTGATTAGTGGATGACAAAGCTGCTGATTCCACCACAAGTTTCATGTCATGATTGTTTTCAAATGATTTCCTTTTTAGCTTAAGACGTTTCAATGATTAAAGTGTCTTAATTATTGGGAAACTACTTGTTCTCAAAATGTTAATACTTGGTGTCTGAACTTTTGGACTCACTCAGCTTAGCATAGGGCATGGAATATTGAAAGGAGTTTTAGTTTAATCTATCTACCAATTTCAGAAGAATTTTGCTTTTTCTTGATATAAATGAAAAACAAAAGTAGGGTTGGATCTATTTCTAGCCACTTTGCTAGCCAAAAAATTACTTCATCAAGGTGTTCATTCAAAGGTCAAAGCTTGAGAAACTTGGATATGCCTGTAGAGAAGCCTCTAATAGTTTGATGGAGGCATATGGTCGACCTATATGGTGGAAAAGTTTTGCATTTTCTGCACTTTGTTTGGTATGGAGAAAGTACATTATCAGTCTATAAAGAGCCTTTGTGAGATGCATTAAATTTTATGGACTTAAAAAACTTGAACTAAAAGCATGACTAACATGATCATATGGTTAATTATATGAAATGTAGTCACTCTCTCATCATTGCGGCACCAGCCAATCTGATGCATTAACTAAAAATATGCCACAAAAGTATGTGTGCTCTAGTGCAAATAATATTTAGTTTATTTAACATGTCTACCATGACAATGAGGAAGCTGAACAAATTTGTCTGCATTAAAGTCCACAAATTTGTCTAATATGGAAATAGGAGAAATGTGTGAGAGGATTAGAGATCTCAAAGAAATGATTCCTTTGGACCCAAAGCTTTAAAATGTCAAGGGGACAAGGTTGATTTCTTTTTGGACCCAAAGCTTTAAGAAATGATTCCTTGGGATGTTGTTTGAAGCGAGTTTTCTTGCAATAGACAGGATAAGATAACTAGCTACTTGTGTGGTCAATACAAAGTTACTTGTGTGCATGAAACTGACATTTATTGGTGATTACTTGGTGTTTCAGATAATACTTCCTATGACAAGCTTAGCAATTTTGTAATACCTTGATTAGCTAATCAGAAAATTAGATATGTATTTGACTAGGATATCAAGCCTCGGCTTTGTTGGCATTGGAATAAATTACATATGCAGTTTCTCTTATTACAATTTAACCCCTTCTCCATTAATTGCAAGTAGTTTAATTGCTTTTTTTGCATGGTAGAGCTCTCATCACCTTGGATGATTCATCGAAGGAGGAAGGTAGATAACCGACAAGGGTTGGAAAATGGTGCATAAACTCCGAAACGTTTTTCATTTTTTTTAGCTACAAACCCATCAAGTTGTTTTCTCATGGCACATGGAGGCTTTCTAGAAGTATGTGTTGTTTGCACAGAATGACTTCTCTTCCACACACACACAAATGTATTTGTGAACTTATTATATGGATGTTTATATGCATATTTGTTTGAGGTCCTTTTGTGCATGAGTTCAGCATACATTCTTCTGTTAATGGAGCAAGTTCTCTTCATATAACGTTTAGTAAGCTGTAAGTCCTACTCGGCCTAGAAGCATTGTGAAGAAATTTTTGCACTTCCCCCAACCCAAACACCAAGAGAATATAGAAATGATTTTCTCTGTCAGTTCATCTTTGAGTTGCTATACTCATGGAGATTATTCAAGTGATTCTTGTGACCAAAATAAGAGCACCCTTTTGACTTTTTGGCTGTTATTTGAGGAGTTGTTTAGATGTGCAGCATAGATATGGTTACTCTCATTTAATTTGTCAAGTAGTACATTTTACTTTTTACTTTATGCTTTTTGAGCAAGTATATTTGATTAATTACAATATTCATCCAAAAATAATTAGAAGTCAAATGGTATATTTTGTGAAGGATGGAGTGGATTTTGGTTTTCTTGAGAATATGAAAGAGGGCATAGGATGGCACAAACATGGATGCATCTGACTTTTGCTTGAGGAATTTTATGTTGTTCACTACTTTTAAAAATGAAGGAAGTCTTGATGCAACTATTACAGTGACTAGCTTATAGTCTTGAATGGCTGATATCTTGAACCTAATTTGGTGTACATGCATAATTGCATCAAAATGTGTTTTGGAAACTTTATGTTCGCTTTAGATTCTTAATAGTTCACGTTTTCAGCAGTTTGTGGTGAGGCCTTGGATAGAAATGGATCATCCGAAGAAGAGGCTGATGTGAATAACAACCTCATAGATCCTCAAGCAGAAGACCGCGAACTAAAAGGTCAGCTTTTGCGCAAGTACAGTGGATACTTGGGCAGTCTCAAGCAGGAATTTATGAAGAAAAGGAAGAAGGGGAAGCTACCAAAGGAAGCCCGACAACAGTTGCTGGACTGGTGGAGCAGACATTACAAATGGCCGTATCCTTCGGTATAATACATACTGCATAACTCCCTAATGCTTATTGCATGCAATGGCTTAGTTAACGCGATGCAAATCTGTGATAAGTTGCCTAGAAAGATCTAGTTCAGGCCTTTCACTTCGCCATATGCATTGTAGAATACTTTCTCCTTTTCCGGACCCCAGTTTTTGGGGCCCGGAGCCGTGCATGTGCCGGGGGTTATTTCGTAAGTCATTCAATTAGTGCATTCTCATTTGGGCTTGAAACAGAATCTGATGTCTGGACATTGAAAGCGCTTGAAATGATGCACATCTTGTGTCAACAGGAATCGCAGAAGCTGGCACTGGCCGAAACAACGGGTCTGGATCAGAAGCAGATAAACAACTGGTTCATCAACCAAAGGAAGCGGCACTGGAAGCCCTCCGAGGATATGCAGTTTGTGGTGATGGATGCGGCACATCCCCACTATTACGTCGACAATGTCTTGGGAAACTCCTTCCCCATGGACATCTCGCCCGCGCTCCTCTGAGGATTCGGTCATCCTGATCTCCTAACATTGTTTTGGAATGCGAGTGTATTCTTGAACTTGAATTATGCCCTGGTTGGAGTATGTAATGTTATGGTGCCTACTTGCGTACCGTTTGTATGCATGAACGAGTTACTACATAATGCTATATCTAATATTTGACTTATTTGTAAGTATATCAAGAGAATTAAATTAAAAATACGTATCGAGTTGCACAAGTAGCCACGCTATGAAGATACTGAATCAAAATAAGCACGAGTGCCTGGGTGTAAACTCCCAGGAACTACGCTGAAAATCTGCAAAAAACTTGATGTCCTCTGCAAAAAACTTGATGCCCTCTGCAGATTTTCAACTCCAGGCTATGTAGATCACCGATAAGCATGAGGCTTTAAGTTGTTGCTAGGATGGGTACTAGCAAACATGCTTCCCTCTGATATGTAAGAAACTCATTGCACCTAGTGGCATTCTTTATCGAGTAAATTTCAAGCAGAGAGTCTCCAACAGGTTAGTTACGATGACAGTCAACGAAAGTAAATTTCAAGCAGTTACGATGACAGTCAACGAAAGTTACTTACTGAAAAATAAAGTTTAGCTGTAGCTAAGGGCGGATGCGATCAATGTCTGCACACTTGATGCCCTCTCAGTTAGTTGACTCCTACCTAAAGATTATTCTCCCGCTCTAGCTACTCCGATAAATGCCACCATTTGCAAGATGGTATACAAACGTGTACATGTTTGTAGAGGTATGTATTTCGTGACGGAACAAATGTGTCGCTTCTTTTCTTTTTTTTTGGTAACAGGTCCTTGTTTTATTGATTACCAAAATATGTACACTTGGCATGCTTGCCCATCCACAGTTGCCATTTAAACAAAACTGACTACTTGAATCACCATACTATCAACTCTAAGAAAAAAAAAACAACAATGTTCATCAAGATAATTTCCTATTTGTTCAGTATTCTCTCACTTATCCCCCATTTTTTTTTGGTAACAGGTCCTTTTTTTTTTGGGTAAAAGTGTCGCTTCACGGTTGGGAGCGTCAATGTTTACGTTATAATGCTTGCTATGACTCTCATTTGTTGTTAAATACATTTTAACGATAAGTTTTAGAGGCAAATGAGAGTACACACATTCTCTTATCAGTTTAAAATAGTACCTTCCAGATTAAGAGCCTGGGCCGTATTTTGCGAGCTTTCAGATTGACTGGCGAAGCCACTTATTTCAGCCCAGTATACAATTAAATTTACAGCGACGCCTATCGTCCTTATCCTCAGTGGGCTGGACAAAACAAAACCTGTGAGGCCCAGATAGCAAGAGCCCAATTCCCGGGCCCGTTTAGAATGGCTAAGCTCCTTTAAATTTTCTTTTATTGGTACAATTGAAGACTAGGCTTATTGTCAAAGTTGCAATAACTTCTGCCGAAAGTAAGCAGGCGGTACACTCTCCTGAAAGCTAATTTAGTGATAGCCATTAAGTAAAAATAATTAAGCGATAGCCATTAAGTAATTACACCCTGACTTAAAATTTTAGTCTTTTTTCGATAGGAACAAATTTTTTTTAAGTGATACAACGTTAAGTGTTATCTAACGGACTTAATTCAGAACCACTGAAAGCTTTAAGTTTTAAGTGCTTACTTGCGTTATCAAGCACACCCTATGTCCACCTTGATTTAAAATTTTAGTCTATTTTTAGTAGGAATAAATTTTTTAAGTGATACAAGGTTTAGCGTTATCAAACGCACTTAATTGAAAATCATTGAAAACTTTAAGTTTTAAGTGCTTAATTGTGTTATCAAACACACCGTTGTGGTGTAATATCCTGAACTTCAGAAGTTGTTTAAAATAACCATCGGTGCCCTGAAAAAATAAACGAGTGTTAATTTTGAGCAATACTCGTGTATTAATATAATATGAGAGCTTAAAACAAATTTGGGACAAAAATGTAATTTTTAATTTTTTGGGGACATTCCGTAATTTTGAAAAACTTTGGGAGCATAAATGTAAATTTTTGTTTTAGTGATGAAAAGTAATTGAATGAACGCTAGTATGTATTTTTTTAGCGATATTTAATCAAATTGAGAATAATTAGAATGATTTTAGGGGCTTGAATGCAATTATACAAAATTTGGGATTATTTTGTAATTACGTAAAGTTTGAAGACCATTTGTGCAATTTTATAAAAAAAAGTATTTAGAAGCTATTTTTAGATGTGCCACCTCCTATTAGCTTAGATGATTAAACTAAACTAATTAAAGAATGTAATGATGATTTTTTGGGATAAGGGAGTCTCGGATGAGGAAAAAAAAAAAAAGAAACAGGCCAAGAAACAAAGAAAAGAAAACATAGTGGGAAAAACAAAAATAAAAAACATAATTTTTTTTATAAATGTGCCACCTCCTACTAATCAGCTTAGATGACTAATACCCTTTTGCAACGACTTGGACACTACCCTGCACAGTGACGTAGCCAACGTCACCCTGGCCAGTACAATCATCATGATTATAAAGAGGATTAGCTTTAAGTTAACTTGTTTAACTAAGATTAAAAACAGCTTAAGCACAGCTAAAGTACTTGGGGAAAGGTGTTCAAGACTAATTATTGACTGACATGTGATGACTGAAGCTTTCTTCAGATGTCCATTGTAGCATCCGTGTGCTCTTCTTCCTTTTTCTCTCATCTGGCTAGCTAGCTTTAAGCTATCATCTCCGCTGCCCACTGCTCATGGACTTGACGTAAAGCACAAATCTGAGAGAGAGCTTGCTTTTCCTGGCTTACAAATGTTCGGTAAAAATCGGAGAGGAAATCAGAGGAAAAGAAAATTTGGGAGGAAGATGAAACTGGAAACAAAGTGAGAAAAGAAGAACCAGAACAGAGAGAAAATAGAAAACAAAGAGGAAGAAGAACAGGGACTTCGGCAGAAGGAAAAATGGGAAGAAGGAACAGAGGGGGGATCTCGGGCAAATTATTTTAAGGTGATCCTTGATCAGTGTTATAATTTAGCTATATGTCAATTTGGGTGTAATCTCAACGTTGTGTGTGTGTGCGAAAATAAGTGTGTGAAGAACACACTGTGTGTGCGACTGTGTGTTCAGTTTGGTGAGTTAAGTGGAGTTGCAACTTGAATTCGAGTTGGAAGGGTAGAATGATGTGCATTAATGTGTGTACTACGTGTTAGTGTATAATTTGTGAGCTTAGTGGGTGTTTCGGTGCATAGTTCATGTGTTCTAGATTGTGCAGGTGTGGGTGTTCTTATTTCGGGTGTATGTATAGTTTGAGGATCCGTGGGTTAAGGGGTATAATTGTGGATTTAAGTTATGTTAGTGGGTGTTAATTATCCATCTAGGTAGTTTTTAGTGTGTTAATGGTAAATTCGTGGGTATATTGTGAGTTTGGAGGGGCTGGGTGCTCTGGCTGAAGGTTGAAGATGAATTGTGTGTGTTTGAAGGTGAAATAATAGGGGAGCAGGATCATCTGCTGTAACTAGGGTTACAGCAGACATGTGGTGACCCTAGTTACAGCCGTCCGATCGAGATAGGCTTGGGATGACGACCCAGATTAAACCACATCATCAAGCTATTTATTCTTCTAACAAAGTCTCTACTGACCCTAATTCTCTCTCTCTCTCTCCAATCAACTACCGGTGGCCAAGACACCTCCTACTCCTCCACCTTTCGACAGCGAAAACACCTCATTCTCCTCCACCTTCAGGCGACGACGATCTATACCCCCTCTTTCCTCCAAAAAGTGAACCGGCCTGAAATCGTAGTTTTGCCATGGAAGAACTATCACCTTCCGGCAACTATATAGCCGGACGGTTGATCTGCTAATGCTTTAATCGAAGCTAGAGACGATGTAATGGTGGTTGTGTTAAGATTGTTGGTCATTACTATAGATTGGTGGCCGGCTTGTAGATCGGTAGTTATGGGTAAGGGTGAACTAGGGTCGGTTCGCTATTATGTGATGGCATTTAGATCTTGGGGTGTTGATGGTGGGCATAGGATTGGTGGTGATGGTGGTGGTCCTGGGTTACGATGGTGGCCGGCATGGTGGTTGTGATACGGGCTGTAGGGAGACGGGAGATGGGAGACGAGGCCATCTTGGCTATGTCGTCGCTTGAAAATAGAGGGTCGTCGTCGCCGAAAGCTGGAGAGTTGTCATTGCTGGAAGTGGAGGTCGTCGCCGGTAGGTTGATTATAGAGAGAGAAGATCAGGGTGCTTTTCTCTTTGGACTTCACGCCAACAATTGGGAAACATAAGTTTATGACGTGGCCTTCGAAATTGATCGGATGGCTGTAACTAGAGTTACAACATGTCTACTGTAACCCTAGTTACAACAGACGATCTGGATCCAAATAGTAGGTGCCTTGATTTGAAGAGTAATGGTAATTGTCACTAAAGGTAAAAAAATCAATTTATCAGTTTTCATCCAAATTTTTATAAATAGTTAGGGCCAAAATTAGACAAAGTCCAAAAGAGTAAACCCCTAATATTTTCACAAGACGTACACACTAGAATTTTTTGGAAATTTTCAGGATCCGCAAAGGTTGCTAAATTGGGGTACCAATTAAAGAAATTTATCGAATTATTTAGCACAGTAGACCAAGTTATTTTAATCTAAAAATTTTGTAGAAACCTTATTTTACTGATATCATTCATTGTCTAAAATTTTGTGTCATCCTGAGGCCGATAGGCATTTTTTGCGAAACTCACCTTTTAGCGCTCAGTCCAGACATCGGTTCAAAATTTTCAGACGAAAATTTTTTAAAATATTTTTTAGGCCAGAAATGATATCAAGATGCTTAAAATACCTTTTAAGATATTTTTTAAAACATTTCGGTGCTCGAAACTCTAGGGGCAATTTGGTAATTTGCCACCTCGAGGGGGTATTTTGATAATTCTATCCATAAAAGGGTATTTTTGAGTAAATTTACATATGGCAAGGATATTTTAATGATTTGGCTTACAGAAAGATTGATGATGTAAGTGTAACGGGGGTATTTTGATAATTTACCACCTTAAAGGGGATATTTTGGTAATTTGATCTAAGAAATGTATTTTTGTGTAAATTGATATACAATAGGGTTATTTGGGTGATTCTACTTACAGGAAGGCTGTTTGAGAGATTTAAGTTCAAGAGAGGTATTTTGATAATTTTACACCTCAAGGGTGTTTCAGTAATTTTACATACCCAGTGAGGGGGTTCATTTTGGGTGTATGTGTGAGTTTGTATTAAGTTATAATATTGTACTGCAGACTATATTCTAATGATTCAACTATTCCGTTTAGGTTAAAGTTAAAGATTTCTGGTTAGCTAATTTAGCTGCGAATCTAGATAAGGGTTTCTATCCGAACCTTAAGTCATGAGTTTGCTTTCTCAATTATTTTTTTGTTTATTTATGACCATTGTTGAAGTCTAAGTATGCATTGATTTTGATCTGTTATTGCCAAATAAACCCTGATATTGAACCAAGTACTCACTTTTTATTGCATATTAAGCATTAATCTGTGTATTGATTTTGATATATATGTCTTCTGTATACTGACATGAGAATCTATTCTGTTATGAGGCAAGTGTTATAAGGTTGGTCTGAATCTTACGTGGAACGCAGGCTAGTACCTAAATGGACTAGTATTCTGGTACATCATGCATGTGTACATTTTCTGAGCCTTGCCTGTATGGCATTGCTATTACACATGATCAGTATCTTCTGAATGTATGTGCATTGTATCTGAATTTATTGTTCAAAAATGTCTGAGTACAATTGTTTGAACTCTCTTTAACTATTTGTCTTCGAATTGTGGTAACTCCCTCCGAGATTGCTTTGTGTACGACCTTACTGAGCTCTCAAAAACTGACACTTCATTTGACTCTATTCTGTAGGTGACGATCAGCTGTCGCATGTTAGGAAATGGGTTAGAGTCTGTGTGAGATTCCGATGAGCCCATCACTATTGGGGTAATGTGATCATGTGCAGGTCTGTACTGTCAATTCATTTTATCAGGTTATTGAAAACCTAAATTTTAATAGTTAAGTTTGAACAGTTATTGAAATCTTGTATTTTAAGGAACTTAGATAAGTGTTGGACCAGATGCTTTTAAGTATGTGTTGGTGAATAGATTTAACAAGTTTGATGTGATTCGGTAGGTTAACGACCTGGGAGTTCGGGGCGGCGAAGCTCTGGATTCTAGGGCATTACATGGGGTTGTTTGATAAAACTAAAATTTAAGTGCTGAATTCGTAAAACTGAAAACTTTAGGCAACTGAATTCTGAAAAATAAGTTAATATGTTTGGTAAACCAAAAGCAGATGTCTAAAAATCTTTTATTTATAAATTTATTCATTTTTATCAAAGTTATGCATTTGTTTATGCACTTTATAACTTTTTTGGGGGGCTAAAATAGTGTTGGTGGTGGTAGCAGTGACGCTGGAGTAATAGTGGCGGCGACGGCGGCGGCAAAAAGGCATTAATGATGGAGGTAATGGTGCTTGAAGACGTGGTGTTGGTAATTGTGATGATAACAGTAGGCGGCGACATGACGGTCATTGTAGTGGTTGTAGTATGGTGGATATTTAGATGATTTTGGCAGTGATAGACGTGGTGATGACATCAACTGTATGATGGAGGTGGCGGTATCCTAGTGGTGGTGGTGGGGGTGGCTGGGTTATGGTAATTATAGTGTTGGTAGCAAAATGAAATAATGGTTGTGGTGGTGGTTGTAGTGTGGTAGAGGCGATGTTGCCAGCAAATTAATTGAGGCGCATCGTGGTGATAATATAATTATTTTTTTGTAAAAATATGTTACATAACTTTTAACCACCTCACTTAAAATTAAGTGATCAACATTAAGTAAGGGTGGATTTGATAACGCAATTAAAACTTAAAACTTAAAGTTTTCAATCATCTCAATTAAGTGCGTTTGATAAAGCTTAACGTTGTATTACTTAAAAAAATTAGTTCTCATAAAAAATAGACGTTTTGAGTTGACTGCTTTCACATTGTATCATAGCTGGTCGATTTAGATCCAGACAATTTAAAAATTAATTCATCCAACATCACCGAGTCTAATTCTCCACGTGATAAGTCCATTTAGAAGAAATCTGGTCAGATATGAGGAGGGTGTTGAGAGATACAAATCCCACGTCAGACAAACTATAAATAGTATTCAAATGTATAAGTCTCGTCGATCTCTTTTGAGTTGGATACTTTGACATAAATAATCAAGTCAACTTATTATTATTTATGTGAAAGTTAAACTCTTTTTTCAAGAATTATTGGATTGGATGCATTTTTTATCGGATAATGATCCTATGCCAAATCCGTTACCACTTGCCAGTGATGAAGATGGCTTATATGACAACGTAATATTAACCATTTCCTATCGACTCAACATTAATCTTATTCACATTGCATTTTAAATTATCGAATCTTCTAAAGCGACTAGAGGCCCACGCTCCCAAAAAAACTCGTTTCTTTCCTTTCGCTCTCGTTCTCGCACCATCAAAACGTTGCCCCTTTAGGGAATGTTGCCAGCTGCGTTGGTAAATGGTTCGCTGTATCTCAATGCAATCTGGTTGTGGGCCGATGAAAATGGACGTTGTGTGAAAATGGAATACAGTGTACTTTTGCACTGTAGCAGATGCCTACCTTGCACTAACCGAGTTGAATTTGAAAGAGGAAAGAGACAACACATTTCATTACTTCTGTCCCCAAGCACCTTTTCATTAATTGACGCTTACGGTACTGGACGCTGTAGGAAAGAAAAACGACCTTAGGCGGTGCACCGCGTCACTTTTTTAAGCGTTCAGACAGTACAGAAAACGACTTCCATATACTTTGTAGAATAACTAATAGCAACGAGTATGAATTCATACCCGTTAATGCCTTCGGGCTAATCTTTTCGATTTCATCTGTTTTCCGGAATGACCAAAGTGATGTCATGTCACAAAACTCTTGATAGGAAAAATGCCATAGGTGGACACATAGTTGACATTTGTGACACTACATTCCATTGTAAGCATTTTGGTTGTAACGAACTTTAGAATAAAGAGTTATTACTATTCTGTTGCTAGAGTTTATAACGATAATCTTTTACTGTTGAAACACATTTAACAAAATTGTTCTACTGTAACATTGAATCCTAGTCCATTAGAGCTTAATGTTAAGATAAAAAAAAAAATTCATCAAAAACATAATAACAAACACTTCAACCTATCACGATGCATTGTTTTTAGTGCATGTCAATTTCGAACTAAACTGAAATAGCATAGATAGAGGAGTAATTTACATTAAAAAATAAAAATATGAATTTTGTATCACGTGCTTTACACGTGCACCCTTGCACGGTCTCGTGTGTGTTAATAGAAGGTTTGTTCCATTTCCAACATGAAGATAAGCTCGAACTCAAAAGCCTCCTACTTTCCATTTGTTCTAAAATTAAGCTTAAATTAAACAAAGAACTGATGATATGGAACTGGATATTTATGGGCTCGCTCTTTTTACCAGGTCTCCGAAAGTGTAAAAACCTAGGGTATCTGCTTGTCTCCCAACCCCCCCAAAATTTAGGGTTTATAAACACTCACCAAGAATGAATAGACCCACCTTCAGAATCACCCAGGAATGCCCAACAATGCATCCAGATTGTCGATTCCTCTAAAATATCAGACATACCCATCGCGCTATCTTTGGTCTTACTGAAAGCTGTAATTCCAATGGCTAAAACCAGACCAGGCAAGCGTGACTTGGACGTTTACACCATCAAAGGCACCAACAAAGTCGTCAGAGGTAGATTTTATTTGCATATAAGGGCACCCATTTGCTTGTATTTTCACTCCCTCTGTGTATGTGTTTGTGTGTGGATGTAGTGATTAAATGTGTGTTCTTTGACTGTGTTGGGTGTTTCCTGAGCTGGTGATTATGAATCTATGAAAACTTTCTGAGCTATCTATGTGTTAAAGGTTGTTTCTTGAGTTTTGGTTTAGCTTCTTGAGTTGGGTACTTTTGGCGAGTGTATACTGACACCCATTTCTTTGTTCCTTGAGTTTGAATGTTGGTTTTTGAGTTGTTGTAGGTGGGTAATGTTGTGGATGCAGCTAGAGGGTCAGTACGTTCAATTGTGTATACATGTTTTGACTGTGTATATACGTATATTGAGTTCTTGAATGTTGTTTCCCAGAAGAAGAAGAGAAAAAGAAGGGGTAAAGATTCTTACTTTTTGACTGGTTATTTACATACTACTTGTGTGTGTCCTGGTGGTGGGGAGAGGGGGGGGGGGGGGGGGGGGTGGATATAGCGATTAACTGTACTTTTCTGTTTCTTGTAGTGTTTATGTTTCCTGAGCTGGTTATTTTAAGGAATAAATGCATAGGTCTGGATATGTGTCTGGATATGTATATTCCCATCTTGAGCTGTAAAATGTTTGCTTTTGAGTTTTTTATTTCATGTTCTTGAGGAGGATAACCTTTTTTTGTTGCAGCCATAGAGGGTCCGAATGGTTAGCCTAGTGTCGGTTTTTGGGTGAATAAAAATACATGGTTTAAGTTGCTAAATCTTTTTTGAAGTAGGGGCGAAAGAAATAAAGTTTTTTACTCTTTGATTTAGTTTGTGTGCGCGCGCGCATATAGTAACAACATGTGTCTTTTCTCCTGATTGTGCTATTCCTGAGCTGCTGCGACCTGGGATTGATACAACACGTGTAGGATAAATGTCTCTATATATCCCATGCACGAATTTCCCAGTTGTCAAATGTAGTTGTTGAGTGTTTAATTGAGGTTGTTGAGGTGGGTTTTTTTGCTGTATGTGGAAATATGGACCCTTACATACTTTGCATTCTTGATTGTTGTTCTTAAAGACCCTAAAGAAAGGAGGAAAGAGGGTAAAAATTGAATTCTTATCTGATTGTTTTGCTGTGGTTTAAAGTTGGAGATTGTGTGTTGATGAGGCCGTTGAGTACTGATACTGCCCCCTATGTGGCGAGAGTGGAGAAAATTGAAGCTGATAACAAGAGCAACATCAAGGTTCGAGTGAGGTGGTACTATCGACCCGAGGAGTCCATGGGAGGAAGAAGACAGTTCCATGGAGCGAAAGAGTTGTTCCTGTCGGACCACTATGATGTTCAGAGTGCTCACACCATTGAAGGCAAATGTATTGTTCACTCTTTCAAGAATTACACTAAGCTTGAGAATGTGGCACCTGAGGACTACTACTGCCGTTTCGAGTACAAAGCTTCCACTGGAGGGTTCACCCCTGACCGTGTCGCAGTGTGAGTATTCTAGTTTCTTGATTGTTGATTAACTTTTAACTCTTGGTGTGTGTAAATTAATGAACATTTTCTTTTGTTTTCAAGGTACTGCAAATGCGAGATGCCTTATAACCCTGATGACTTGATGGTACAATGTGACGGGTGTAAAGACTGGTATGCATGTTATTTTCCTTTTTTGACCTTGTAGTATCATTGTTGTTGGAGTTACAACATTTTTGTTAACTTTTAATGTGGAACGAGAAAATGGTGATGTTCAACCTTGTTTTAGTTGTTTGGAGTTCTCCCTAGGCTCTTTTGAGCAGCCTGCTAGGTTATAGAAAGCTGGTCAATCAAACCTTGTCAATTGTCATTCTTCAGGTCAACTTTCACGGGTACTTTAGTTTATTTAGTTTTAGAAAAGACTTGAAGAATGAATATTCACTTAACTTACTCCCGAGACCAAGATAAGCTAATTTCTGTATTGGCATTTTTCAAAGTTGTCTCAAATTTTCACCAGCTTACATGATGTGCCTTCCATTGAATTGGAAAATCCAGTAAACATGTGATCATGAGACTATGAGAGTCACACGATTCACAAATACTGTCTGAAGTATGAGTACCTATTGCCTTGTTACTAGGTTGTAGTTACGTGTGCCTTCAATTGGCTTTATTTCTTATTGTACTGTATATAAGAATGTCCTCAGGAGAGGGAGCTCTCAGAAAGAAGAAAGGACTGAACCGAGTTCGTATTTTTTAATTTTGAATCATGTGCATAAAAGTTTCTTCATGTTAATTTGTGGATATTAGGTTGTAGACTATATGAGGTTAGTGATAGAGTAACTTATTTTTTAAACTAAAAGAGAGATGCTATTAGTGCCCCTTTATCTTTGGTTCTGCTTTATTGTCTTCAATGATGCCCTAATTCCCACAATTTGCAGATGTTGAGCTTCTGTTCTATTGTATGTCACTGTCTCTGGTTGGTCTCTTACGACCTTACTATGATTCTTGTAGGTATCATCCTGCTTGTGTGGACATGAGTATCGAAGACGCCAAGAAGTTGGATCACTTTATGTGTGCTGACTGTTCATCCGAGGACAATATTAAGAAACCTGACAGAACATTTCCGGCATCCCCACTGACTAATGGCAAGGTGAAATACATTTTGACCATCTTCACCTTTGAGGCTAGATTATTCTATTTTCTGGATTCCTCTTACTGCTTGTTCTCTGGGCTAATTGAGAATTGACACTGAGAGATTATTAAACTAAGGAAAATACTTGGAAGGCTTTATTTTTTCTAGTTATGAGAAGTTTTCTTAAAGCAAGCAAATTCAGATTGTATCCTGCTGAGTCTGCTGGTAACATTTTTTAAGTGGCATAAGTAAGCCAATAGGAAGCACCAACACCTCATATAGGTCGAGGTATGGTGTCCGACACCTTGACACCCCACCGACACCTACGGACACGTGTCCGAATTTATTTATTTAATTCCCGGACACCTTGTCGGACACCTCTTGAAGAAGTGTCCACGCATATGGGGCCAAAATACATTATTTCAAACTTATTTTAGGGACAAATCCATGTCCGTGCTACCTTAGCCCAATGCTCTTTACTGCAATGGGAAGCTTAGTAAAGAAGAACAGGATCTCTTTATGAAGCATTCAGTCTGTAGGATAAAATTGTAGTTCTATGCAATAGTAGCAGTTAAGGAAACTGAAATGGAGGTCATTCAAGCAGTGCAGATTGAAGTATTTTAGTTATTACTGGTTTTATGCGAATCATAGAAACCAAATATAGGTGGTACCACTGTATGCAGTGTATGGTTTTGTTGTGATCCTATATGTTGGTTGTTGGCAGAATATTTCTCATTAGGATACTTGCCTTATCCTTTATGGCCGAAAGAATGTCATATATAAATCAAACTTGGTTAGGGGTTTACTCTTCTTTAAAATAGAGTACATTCATGAATCCGTTTGCATTTGTGGGCCAATAGCCTCAAATTGATTCCGATTTCCCCTTTTCACTTGGGAAGTTCGGCTGTATGGAGCAGACATGTGTCAGATCATAGAATTACGAAAGATTAGCGAATGAATTTGAGAATCTTCCCTTCAGGATGACCCAGAAAAAGCTAATTGTACAGAAACTGATATCGTATTCTGCAAATTGCTGTCACACTACCGAGTTCAATCTGCAAAATTGGTTATTGTTTTTGTTATTCGCTCTGTTTACAAGCATCATGCACTATCCAGAGCGATTGGATTGCGAAGTTCTAGGATCTCTCCACTATCCAGAGCGATTGGATTGCGAAGTTCTAGGATCTCTCTCCCCCCCTGCATATATATATATATATATATATACATATATATATATATTTATGATCTCAGTGGTACTTTGATTCTCTGCACATGGCTTCTCCCATACATACTGATATATTGACTAGACCAGGCCATATTTGGTTGGCGTGTGTCCAGTTTCTGATAAAGATTTATATTATGGTTTGCAACAATGCATATAGACATGTTTAAATTGATGCCAGTAGAATCAAAATCTAAGGCCCCGTCTAAATCTTTCATCTTCTGCTTTTATGCTCAGGTTTAATTCTATCCGGTAAAGATATAACATTTGTTTGTCATTTTCATCTTCTTGTGGTTTCCCGAACCAGACAAGCATTGCAAGACTGATTTACCTTGTCTATTCATGCTAAATATGCATAGCTTGCCCTGTTTATAGTTTTCTGCTTCTCTCTTTCCAACTATCAGTAAAGCTTCAGTTGAAGAGTTCCATTTGTGTGTATGTATGCATGCTTTTGTTTGACGCAAGAATGGATATGAGGTTTCCTTTTCAGAAGCAGTTTGAATTTTTCAGCAATATTTGCAAGTTTCTAAGACTTTCGATCAACTTTATAAGTTTTTTTACTGGTGACATTACGCGTGCTTGGAATCTATATATTTTTAGAACCCAATCATGTAATCTGTTGTTCGACAGTATCTTTAGCACGAAGCATGGTTATAACGTCTTCAGACTTCGGTCCATTTTCTCTCGTATTATTTGATTGATCTAGTTAGCCATTGTATCTTTCACAGCTGGAGCCCAAGCGGCAGAGAAAATAGAGCAGGGTCTTGAAGTATGGAGAGGCGCCACTTTCTTGCGTGTTTAACTCTTGTATACTGCTGCTGTTGTTGATGACGATGTTGTACAGTGCAGAGGACCATACTGCTGCTCTGCTCAAGACTGGTGGCTTTTAGTAATTAACTTGTTATCTTGACCTGTATGTATGCTGTTCTAGGTTTAGGATATAACCTTGGAGTTAACGCTCGCCGTGGGCAGAATGTTAAGTGCTATGGTTCCCTAAACGAAAATGGTTGATTTTGATCTCTGTTTAGCGTTTATTATCTGCGGCTTGGATGGTACGGATTGTTCCTGATCTAAGTTGCAGGTTGGCTGAAAATCCAAGTATTGTTGGTGATATTTTCTTGTATTTGAGCGGCTCATTTATGTTTTGAAGAGCTCTTAAGTCTCAGAGTGCGAACGTGCCTTTTTAGGTTGGCAAAAAGGGACACGGGCAATGGCTTAGGGCTCATGGTTCGGGCAATGGCTTAGGGCTCATGGTTCGGTTTGGAGGGTAAATCGCACATTGGAACTGTTGTCCATTCGTTTGGGAAATTTTAAAGTGAACGAATCAAGGCATCATCGGTTTGAATGGTTCAGTTTAGTCGGTTTGCATCTATCTAAAAAAATAAGCCCTTTGCATACCTACTATTCAATCAAAATGTTGTTTAAATTGCGGTTATAGTTTATCAAAGTAATCTTCTCACATTCAATATCCAATTTCTCATATTTACATTAGTACTATTCTAGGGATAAATTTTTAATGAAGTATGTTTTGGATACTAATCTATGAGAAAAAACATCACTGGACTTCGTATCACTGTTCTTGTCATTTTCTTTTTTTATTAAACTTTCAAGGTTTTTGTTTAGTTTGCTTTGTTTAGTACCGTGTATAAAGTAATCATTGAATATTAGTGAAATTAGTTTTAAAATAGATTAGCATATTATAGGTTGGTTCGGTATGTCATCGGTTTCAAATAATTGAAGTGGTTTCAAATAATTGAAGTTGTGCAACCGAATTGAGGTCAAATGAGAAATGTCAAACCAAAACTGCTTAGATTTTTAATGGTTCTAATTGGACCACTTCGGTTCGAACGACTTGATGCTTTTTTAATAACCTTCGAAATGGCATTATCAATTCAATTTTATTTTTCAATTCTATTTTTCATTCACTCACGATGACGTTCCCTTGCGAAACAGTAGCTACTCATATTTTTTTTTGGGGGGGGGGGGGGGGGGGGGGGATGACATGAGCAACATGAACATAAAACGTTTTCGGCTCACTTTTGATTTGAATGGTAGTAAAAACAGAAAAGCCAACCGTTACTTCACGTCTCTCTCTTTGAAAACCAACTCAAATGAGCTTTATTCACGTTAACAATGTGATTCAAGCACTTGCCATTGCATGGTTCATTGGTTACAGCTTAAGTTCATGACTTTCATCTTCATCTCAAGCTTAAACCCTATCTAGATCCTTTCTTCTGCCCCTCTACTCATAAACCATGTCAAAGGAAGCAGATACCTGGACTTCATCCCGGTATGTATTGCTTCTCCTCTTGGTAATTTTCGCCATTTCCACTGCAGAAGAACGAAACATATACTTGGTTCTAGTGGAAGGTGATCCAGTTGCATTTCATCAAGGTTCACTGCCTCGCGTAAAAGGAGCAAAATTTGATCCCGAAAGGCAAGTTTAGTTTAATTTTAGCTTATCATAGGAGTTAGATATATGCTCACGGAAAGGGTTATTTCTCGTTCCTTTTGTCGCTAAAGGTTCACTGCAATGCGATTTTAGCTAAATAGCGACAAGAGGGGTGCAGAAATAATCACACCCATCGTTACGCGGTCAATCTGTAGCCTCATAGATGATGGCTGATGAGTAATTAATAACATATATGAATATGAATTGTTAGTGAAGTTTCCAAGGCTCATGCAAAGCACTTGGTCGAATCCCATGATCAATTTCTACAAAGCACTCTATCAAAAGGGAGCTACAGCAAGCTTTACAGCTTCAAGAACATTGTTAATGGATTCGCTGTTCACACCACCCCTTCTCAGGTCATCCTTCTTAATCTCGGTTTCAAGTTTTCTCATGGAAAACGTTACAATTAAAGGATCTTGTCAAACAATGTACGGTTACTGATGCATGTGATACAATTATATGTACATGAATTCAACTGCGTGTTACTGTTCAGCTTCGACGCTCAAACTTAGGGTGGTTTAACTGCAAAACATTTCAGGCTAAGAAGATTAAAGATGCTGCCGGGGTGAAGCTGGTGGAGAAAGATAGGGGAGCCAAGTTGATGACAACTTATACTCCTGAATTCTTAGGGTTACCAGAAGGAATTTGGACACAGGAAGGAGGGGACAAAAATGCAGGTGAAGGTATTGTGATTGGCTTCATTGATACTGGCATCAACCCGTTGCACCCGAGCTTCGCTTATGATATGATGGATCCGCCAACTTCGAAACTTTCTAATTCCTCTGGTGCCTGCGAGGGAGGTCCTCAGTTTCCGGCCACTTCATGCAACGGAAAAATCGTTTCCGCTAGGTTTTTCTCAGCTGGAGCTCGAGCAGCTACTACTCTAAATGCCTCGGTAGATTTCCTGTCGCCCTTTGATGCTGTTGGACATGGCAGGTACATGCATGCAATTCAAGGGCACCAGCAAGGTTTTATCTTCCACTTTGCAAGGTGTTGGTGCAGTTAGAATGGTGCTTGCTTTTGTAATTTGTACTGGAAGAGTAACATGGGGTCCGTTATACATATCGTGGCGGGCCCGCAATGGACCCTACAAACAACACCTACCATTCTAACTGCACCCAAGAATATTCTTTAGTAGTCGATAGCAGCAGATAACATCAAGAACTTGCAAAGCTGACGTGACTACCTCTTATTGACCGTCGTATCATATTTAAGTTTTTTAATTTTGGTGGTGTACCTTGATTGTTGTTCATAGCATTACCGTGTAGTCTACAAATTTCAAGCGTGATTGTTTATAGATCTGTCACCAAGAAATATATCATTTTCAGCCACGTGGCATCTACTGCTGCTGGAAATTTTGGAGTTCCAGTGGTTATGAATGGTTTCTACTATGGACGAGCCAGTGGAATGGCACCTCGTGCAAGGTAAAGATTTTTTCTATTACTTCTCTTATGATCCCTGGGCTCATATCAACAATCTTAAACTAGTGCTTAACTACTAGCTTTTTGCTTTTTTTTTTTTTCGTCAAGTAGTTGATATGATGATTTTTGTAAATCTTTAATGTGGTTCGGCAACAGAATTTCTGTTTACAAGGCTATATATCCAAGCTTGGGGACCTTAGCAGATGTCGTAGCAGCAATCGATCAAGTAAGAACCAACTTACACTCCTTTTGCTGTCATGGCGGAACACTAAAATGGTCAGTTTTTGTGTGTTCAGATAAAGGAAGCTTAGCTTCAGATTAGGTTTTGTACCAGAGTTGGAGGGTGAAAACTGAAAGCTTTAACCCTAAAAAAAGGGTATATCCTAAGTAATACTAACAAGCAACAAGCAGCACACCTTTAGCCAATGCATGCACAAATGTATAGCAGTTTTTCGGACTTCATTGCTTTATCTGCTGCAGGCAACAGTAGATGGAGTTGATGTCTTAACGTTGTCCATCGGACCAGATGAGCCACCAGAAGATTCACTTACGGTCTTAGGCACGTTCGACATTTTCATGCTGTTTGCAAGGAAGGCCGGTGTTTTTGTGGTGCAAGCCGCAGGTAATCATGGACCGAGCCCCTACACCGTGGTCTCCTATAGCCCTTGGGTAGTGGGGGTAGCTTCTTGTGGCACGGACAGAACTTACCCTGGTACTCTTGTTCTTGGCAATGGCCAAAAGATTGCTGGTGTGGGATTATCAGGTAACTCTAATTTAGTTTTCGAGAAATATCCCCTGCGTCCTTAATTGCATTGAGAGAAGCAAAGTTAAGACACGAAGATTTTTGCAAAGAAGCAAACTAGCGAGAGCCTAGAAGTAAAAATTTGCCCATGATGATGGATTTTCTAAAGCATGCAACTTTCTGTAATTGATTGTTTCGCCATTTTCCCTTGTACTCCCCCTAGAAGTACGATATCTAAGACAGTTTCTCTATTTCATACTTGACTTTTTGAGTTTCGGGTGACTTTTCTCTTGTCTCGACGTGATTAAGTGTGCCTATAGAACACAAAATGCATTTTATTGTTAAGTTTTGAACAAAATTTTTCTAATGAATGCAGCAAAAGAGTCAAGTTCCTTCAACCCCCCCCCCCCCGCCTCCACACACCTAAACCCCCACCCACCCAACGCACACACACTGAGATAAATTCAAGCTATCTCAGACTCAAATACTCAGTTATTTTTGGATTGTTTGATTTATGGAAGAAAATTTTGTATGTAGGACCAAGCTTTGGAGGAGGGTTATTTCAATACAAGCTGGTTCTAGCTAAAGATGCAGTTAAGCTTAATGGGACATTTCCTAGGACTCTACAGTACGTAGAGGAGTGCCAGTATCCAGAGGCACTAGATCCCATTGCCGTGCAAGGTAGTGTTGTTATCTGCACATTCTCAGCAGGCTTTTACAATGGGACTTCAACTCTCACAGCCATAATCGACACGGCAAGGATCTTGGGATTCATGGGTTTTGTGTTTGTTGCAAACCCTGTTTATGGTGATTTCATTGCGGAGCCAATTCCATTTTCTGTTCCTGGCATAATGATCCCAAGAACCAGTGATGCACTGGTATGTATGTCACTATGAGGAAAGGCAAACAACCAACTCATTATCAAGTTTTGTGGCTATCTGGTTACCCTTTCTCATTCTCTTTTAATTCCAATTTTCAACTCCCTTTATATCAATCTGTTTTTGTTAGTAGTTGTCATTTTCGACCAGCTGGCCATTTCTAAAGCAACTCGATTTTTCCTTGCTCAAAAATAGGTTCGGAGAGGGATTTTGCCATACAAAAAATGGTATGCAAACATGTTTTTGGCTTGAATATAGAAGGAAAAGCTAAACCAAGAAATGGCAAGGGCAACCAAATGGGCCTTAAGCTATTAGAAAAGGGATGCACCCAACATTACTGTTCTCTGAAGTGTCACCCGTGAGCTTTGGGATTTCTGATACATGTTCATAGATTGAATGTCCAGTGCATGACTCTCTCACTGAGTCATCTAAAAACTTAAGCTGCAAATTAAAGGCCCAGGGATGTTTACTACAACGTTTTTTTCTCTCTTGTAGATTATAGCGCAATACTATCAGCAACAAACATCCAGAGACAGGAGAGGATTCGTGACAAAATATGGCGGCAAAGCAGCCATAGGAGAGGGAAGATCTGCTGCCTACATGGGGCGAGCACCTGTTGTTAGCAGATTATCATCCAGAGGACCTGATTTTATCGACGTCGCTAGAAATCCTACAGATGTGCTTAAGCCTGATATTCTGGCTCCAGGACACCAAATATGGGCAGCTTGGAGTCCCATGAGTGCCTTGGATCCCATTCTATCCGGTAAGTTAAGTACATCTTATAATTGCTACAAGCTAAAATGCTGAAGGGAGTGGGTGGCATCCACAAGCACAGCATGACTCAAAAACTCCAGCATTACTCTTCTTTTATAGAAGTTCTAACCAAATGTAGATGGTATGTAGGATACAGTTTTGCACTATTGTCTGGGACAAGCATGGCTACGCCTCATATTGCTGGCATAGCTGCATTAATCAAGCAACACAATCCTTCATGGACTCCTTCGATGATAGCCTCTGCCATGTCAACTACTGCCACCAAGTATGACAAGTCTGGAGAACCCATAATGGCTGAAGGACCTGGAATCTACAGCTTGTATCCCTCGACTCCTTTCGATTTTGGTGCTGGTCTCGTCAATCCAACCCGTGCCACGGATCCCGGCCTAGTCTTTTTGTCAGGTAAGTTTCTTTTGTATATCGTATGGGCTTTGCGAGTCTGTGGCAAACGGCGGAAGGTAATGTTCTTATTGATGGAAGTAGCCACAGATTTTCCTTTTCTGATCATAGAAACTGGTCAAGTTTTCCATCAAGAGTTATAGTTTTGTGTTTGATGATAAAGCAGAGTATGAAGATTACATGAGCTTTTTGTGCTCTTTGCCCAACGCCGACCCAGCAACAATCAGAACAGCGACAGGAGAATCGTGTAGTCACTCATTTCGCATCCCCTCTGATCTGAACATGCCTTCTGTGACCGTATCAGCACTTGTTGGATCACAGTCAGTGCGAAGGAGCGTCAAGAACGTAGCGAGCAAGCCAGAGACGTACTTGTGCGCCGTGCTGCCGCCAAAGGGGGTGATGGTTGATATAAGCCCACCGTGGTTCACGCTAGCTCCACAGGAGATCCAAGACTTGGAACTGAAACTCAACGTAACACAAGCACTTGATAGCTTCAGCCACGGTGAGATTGTTTTAACAGGAAGTCTGAACCACATTTTGAGGATACCCCTCTACGTTTCCTGTTTCAATATCATAGTATCTACCACCAAGAAAGAATTTGAGTACCAACGGAGTTTTCATTCGGGTTACATGTTTGGACCAAGTTTAATGCAGAATAACAAAAAACTAGAAAGGAATTTAGCTATAGGATACTTGAGAGGAGATGAGGTGCAAGTGTGATGTTTGGGGTTGTGTGCATGGGGAGGAAGGCATGAACTCAATGATGAACGCGCATGTGAGATCCCATCAACAACAATTATACTCCCCTTTCTCTTGCAATGATACATTTATACATAGTTCAGTACTCGCGGTATCTTGACTACATGATGGAAGTGAAAGAGGAAGTATTATCTTCTTTTCCTCCAGAAGTTTGAGTCAATAGGGTTGTCTACCCAAGCCCAGATGTTTCAAAGTACTTCACAAGTCCAGCTAGTTTCTAAACCATCATGGTCCTCAATGTTATATAAGGTATGAAGCTTGGTTTAGAGAGAGGTAATTGAACTTCAAAATCAACATTTCAAGTTCAACAGATCAATTGTCATAGGATTCTATATCTTCTTTCAAATAAGTAACAAAATTTTCATCTCATCAACCGGTACCTATAAGTGGACAATGAATGTTACATACAGATACAACCAATGAATATGGAAACTACCCTAATGCAAAAAGTTGCAAAAATAAAGAGTAAATTTATAAGCCAAGGTTAAGCAGACAAATCTGTATTGCACATGCACTCATCGCACCGCGGATATCTGTATACACTCCTTCCAGTAGGCCGGGAAAAGACCCGTTTAGTTTGTCTAATTGCCTTTCTCACTCTTGTCTCAAACACCTTCCATTCTATTGTGTTGTTCTTCATGAAGATGTCTGCAAGTCTACGTTTGTTAGGCCGTATTGTTGGCATTTTCCCACCACCATAATATACTCGAAAACCGGACACCAAAGATGATAATTGACTTCCTGAATCCGTCATTGCAAACGCATCCGCAGCTGTGCAGCCAATGAAGTCCAGTGCTGCTAACTGCAGAAAATTTAACTTGTTAGAAGCATGATAAGGAAGCAGCTGCATTCGCACACACGGATTTGTGTTACATGCCAAATGAGCAACCGATGGGTAGTAACCATGATTAGGGCCTCACTCCTAGTTGAAGGAGTCAAGTTCTTACCATCTCCGTTGAATTATAAACTTGGAACTCTTTCCTTTTTATTTGTTTTCTGTTAACAGGAGTGATCTTTATAAAGCTCAAAATTGCTCTGGAACATATCCTAACTCATATTGTAAAATGTTCTCTCCAAAATATCAAACTAACAGTAACGAGTTCATACAGTGTCATGCCTTGGCATTTCCAAATGAACCCTTTATGACAGCGAGTGGAAAATTTCCACCGGATGCCCCTAATTTCAAGAGCTTAGGAACCAAACTTGCAAGAAGAAAGTCCCTAGGAGCTTGTTGATACTTGGAAATTTATCACATCCTTAATTTTGGGGAAAAAGAATTCTGACTAATAAGCAAAAAGATAACAGCAGAATATACCTGAGACGAAAAATTCATGAATGGTTGAATTTCAGACGAAGAGAGCAAGTTCTCTTTAGTCACCAGATTAGGAAACAAGGTGGTTAATGCGGCCATCCTTGACTTCCCTCCATAGATATGTGCACCTGCCAGGAATATGCGCGTCCTACGATTGAAACCAAGAGCAGCTAGCATGAGCACGGTCTCCTCAGGCATCAATGGGCACAAGCCTTCAGACTTCAGTGCTGCCGGGGAGGGTAACCTGAAATATAGTATAGATGTTAGAGATGTCGATCTTATAGCCATTTTGTTCGCTACACAATTTGATAAATATTTGTATACAATAAATTAGGAAATTTGCCCGGGAGAGGACAACCTTCACCACATCTGAAGAAGGCATATGCCAAGCTGGCATGTGCTTCTAAACATGAAAGTGCCAAATTTTATCAAACAAAGATCATGTAACACATACTTTTTGGTTTTCTTCAGCTCCATCAACGCAGGGAAATGAACTTCGCGGTATGCTTCCAATTCTCTTCTTTCTTCTTCACCTCCACCAAAATCACATAAAGAATGAGCCACCATATCGATTTCAAACCTCAGGTGCAAAGCTAAATATCTGGTCGAAGCTTTATGTGCATGATATCGTTTTCCCTTCAGCTTTGATTCCGCAAATGGACCAACAAGGTGACGATCCAAAGTACCAAACTGAGTTGCATTCTGACGTATTCTACGGATAAGTAAAGCCCCAATTTCTTGAACTTTGGGAACAAACTGCAGTGCATGAAAATTACATCTGCAACGAAGCCTCTAGATGAAGTCCCCAAATTAGGAAGCAATGTATGAAAGAAGAGCATCAACTAAGAAAGGAGTAAGAATGAATGGTTACTATATCGATGATTTTCAACTTTAAAAATGAGTGACATCGAATAATGGCTAGATACCTGCAAGTGATATGGTATTGGATCAGACGCCAAGCGATTTCCAAATCCAACAAAATGCACGACTCTGTTTAGATGTAAAATAGGAAGAATGTGCTTCAAGTAAAAACTTGGCTTAGCCTCTTTAACTACGTCTGCATCTGTGACCTGAAATGGAATTCTGGATACTAATACAACCGAACAAGCCAAGCGAGACTGCATTTAAATCAACAGACAGAAAGTGACAGATAAATTTCTGACCACACTACCAATAGCCTCCAGATCTAATGACTGTAGCTCCTCAGGAAGTTCTTTCACTATACGAATATCAGGTTTCAAGTAGTTGATAAAATGCTCCTCCTGATAGATATCGCCAAACTGACTAAGACAAACAAAATTTGACAGTCACTTTTCAAAAGCAAGAGAAAGGAAGGAATCTAAGAGCAACCAAAACTGCTAATTTGAATAGCTGGTCTTCATCACAAAGGTACACACAGTTACTATATAGATAGAAAACACTTCTCTTCAAAAAAGTCATGAGAGATTGAATAAAAGGCACTCAGAAGGCAAATTTCTTTTTGCACAAACCAGTTTATATAACAGACAATTACATCATACATGATTAAAAGCACAAGGAGGCAGATACCGAACAATCACAAGAGAGGACCACAGGAAACCAAATACATAAGATCCATGGATTTAGGTACATGTTTCAGGTCTCAATACGTGCTTATGCATTGTTTCTGCCAATCCCAGTGTAGGGACCAGGGACATGAGTAAAGATTCATACTTTTTTTCACCAATTTACATGTATGATGTCCAAAAAGGCAAATTTAATCATTTGACTCAACATCCAACATGAACATTTGAATATAAACAATAACAAATAAGAAAAGTACACGGTACCTCACATCTCTCCACACGCTACTGTACATAAATTTGGGAAGAACAAGAGTTGCGTTGAGTAATCTGGCAACGGCTACAGCATTGCAGACCTGTTGTCAAAGCCAAGGCAGAATCTTAGTACAAGGAAACAGTATCCAATATATTGATTGCCCTTATGAGACTAAATGCTCTGCAAGAAATATATGATATATACGTAACTTACAGCTACTCGCTGCTGGTTGATACCACCATTTGCACTAACCATCATGTAACCATTATTTCCTTCTGAAAATGCGCACATACAACACGATATTAGGACCCAAGCCGTGATGCATGTATAAGCGCAATAAACGTGCACAAACACATGCAGACATGCGCGCGTATGTACATATGAAAGAGATTAAAGGAGGTCACCGCTAGGTCTCCAGTGACGTTCCTCAGCGCAAGGTCTCCAGGAAGAAGCAAGGATATACGGCTCCATCCACAGGTCCTTCGGCTCGGGCTTGTTCTGTCCCTGCATTTTCCATAATCAACTTAGGGATATCGATGCAACCAAAAAACTGAAATAAATCTATCCAGCTTAGAGACTATCTGACTACCTCTGCCAGCGCATGAGCAGCCTTTGCCAACAGCCTCGCATATATAGTTTTTTGTGGCTTTCTCCCTCTGCCCAGCTTTCCCAATTCTTCCTGCAAAAATTAAGAAGAACACACAATAACCACATCATTACACTTCTCCAAGCAAACCAGTCACTATTGAATGTATCAATTCGGTAAAACCCTGCTACTGCATATCTAAGAAGACTTGCTTTTGGTCTTTTTACCCTATGACTGTTGTGCTCCTACAAGTTGACACCAAGTACAACGACTGGAAGGTAGCTATGATCAAAATGGCTAAGAACGTTAGGCTACTGACAAACCACACACATAACAGTAGTGCGGGTAAAACGCAAAAACTTGGACGAATAGGCACCCCACAAAAGGTTGAACAAAGAGTGATAGTATTTTTACCAGGATCATACGAAGAATGATGTTCCGGAGGCAACAATTTAGGAGAAATGATAGACTTGAGACGGTATGTACATGTCAAACTACAGATTGTCCAATGAGGAAATATAACTTGGCCCTTTTTATGACTAGTAAAGAGTAGGGGAACACAAAGAATAACATACATAGAACTAGTGGCATATGGCTTGATTACTCGATTTATATATAAGAATCGATTTGGAAGCACTTTATTGGAAGAAAGGATTCATTTTAACCAACCCCGACTAACATGGTATTTGGAACACAAAGCTTAATTGAGTTTTCTAGATTTAGCAAAACAATCTCCTCATAATTGCTCCTGGTTTACCAACAAGAGTAAAGCGAACTCAATAAGCAGATGATGATGGATCACAAAGATTACATTTTTAAGCTCATAAACAAACTTCCCTCTCACCTGCACCATCCTCAGCACGCTCCTCATTTATTCGCACATAAAATTCAAATGCTAAAACCTATGCCATAACGCGCATTTAACTGCTACATCAAGTTAGGTTCTTTAGCAGCTACGACTTAAAATTCCCACATAACATAACCCCTCTAAGCATAACTTCACCACCAGGCTAGCACTACCATTTTCCTACAAGAATTTTACCGAAACCCACACTGCACTTTCTCTCCCCACCCAACAAGTCACTCTATTTGTAAATCTCTCAATCAAATTAGCCTTATGTCGTACATGAAATCCGAGGTCATTTTACCAATCTAGCTTTTTTTTCATAATCCGCGTCTTTCCGGAAAAATGTTTTACATGTGAACAATGCCATCAATTAAAAGATGAAAGGGTTACCGGAATATGTACGTGAGACGAGTTGGCACTCAATAAGCGGTACTTCAGGACCCGGCCCCGACCCGGCCCCGAATCCTGGATCCGAAACAGCATCCACCAGTTCATCAGGAAGAAGAAGCCCACCAGCAAGCCCACCCCAAGGGTCACGGGACGCACGTGCCACCCCTTCCCGACCCTCCTTCTCATGATCCTCCCAGTAGGCCCGACCCAGAACGAAGACGCAACAGAAGAAGAGGAGGAGGCGGCGGCCAAGGAGCGTCCGGACCCGAACCGGGTTGGGAGCGACCCGACTGGCAGCGGTCCCGGCGAGCCCTGGAGGCTTCTCGGTGTCGGGTATGGGCCGTGGGTTGGGCTCGACGGGAGTGATTCCTCGTCGTTTGGTTGTTCGGCAGTGGTCATGTTTGATTGTTTATGCTACAAACGAGTGTAAATGGTGATTATCGATTGGTTTGGGAGTGAATTGACATTAGAGGAGGAGCTTGAAGCCTGGTTTTTCATTGTGGGGGTGCTGGGTGGATTTTTAGGACAAGGAGACCGAGAAGGTAGTGCGCGTGTCTTTGCTTATATTTAGACGCAAAGTTCACGTGTTTATCGTACAACGAACGATAATTAATCGCATTAAATATTTATAATATTTTTTATTTAATTACGATAAAAAATACCGTTAAGAATTGATACTAAAAAGGTTAGAAAAAAATATTATTTTTTAGTGACTATTAAGTTTGACTATACGGTAACTATCTTCTAACAACGAGAGTAACAGTTAAAAATTTTCCTTCAAATTTAGATTTCGTACTAAAATTTACAAAATTTTAGAGTAAAAAAGTTATATCTTTCATATATAATTTGGCATAGTAATAGAGATCACACAAGTGTAATTCTTGATCCAAAGCCTCCGTCCCAAAGCCACTCCAAGTGTTGTTCGATCAAAGACATTGTTACATGTTCATCTCCTATTTTTGTAGTTCGTAATGATTCGAGGATGTAAAAACTCTAGAATAGGAAAAGTAATCCCGAAGCAGTTACTCTTAGAATGGTTTCGTTTTGGAAAATAAAATATTCTTCCTGTATTTTGCTCATCTAGGGTGGTTGTTGGGTATTCGATCGCGCGAAATGCTTTCAGATTTAGTAGGAGGTTGAGGCGATTGACTGTCCCTGTCATCTGTCATGTCTCTCCAAGGGACCATACTCCCGTTGTGCTGGGGACGATTACAACCAGAATACAAACTAAGGGCCAAAATATACAACGAAGCGAAACAGATACAACGAAAGCAATGCAGGAGCTAGACTTACCGGATGACAATCTCATCTATTTGAATATAATTACTGACTAAAAAAGTTAAAACAACAAAACACCACAAAGAAAATCATCAGCAATCGACCGGCTCATGAGCGCCATCGCTTTTTACAAGCTAGGCTTACTATTTGGTTCATGCTTTTTTTTTTTTTTTTTTTTCTAGTACTAGTATTTAGTTGGTCACGGGCACAGCAATGTTTCGCAATACCAGTTACCTTCCTCCTCCATCGTGGGTGCAATGCATGTGGCACAGCCTGTTCAGGCTTCAGAGTCATGATCCATGAAAAGGGTTTGTCGGATTTAGAGGTCACATTGTCTATCAAGATGAAAATGGCCATGCAATTGGCAGTTTCATGGGCATCTGCACCTCCAGCTCATTAATCAGGTACTTAGAGTAAGCACGTTGAAGGAAATAGTGGAACAATGATTTGTTAGAGCATGTAATTTCACGTTGGAAAGATGATAATAATACTAAGTAGTTTGATAAATAAAGCTTTGTTAGAGCATGTAATTTCACGTTGGAGAGATAGTAATAGTAATAAGCTTTGTAGACCTCTTTTATTATCCTCAATTGCTTGTGAGTTGAATGATTTTACGTGGTATCAGCGTTATGGGTTCAATTATCCGCGCTTGCGTATTTGATCCTCCTTTATTTAAGA